>JAHNEJ010003418.1:0-255317 GCA_022559845.1 Amorphophallus konjac | reverse complement strand
ACGGACATAGACAGCACAATCCTCTTCCATAGTGGGCCAATAAAAGCCTTGACGAATGATCTTCTTGGCGAGCATCTGACTATTCACGTGGCCACCGCACACACCCGAGTGCGTCTCCTCTACACATTTCCAAACCTCATCGTCACCAAGACATCTTAACAGAATACCAGTAAGGCTCCTCTATAGAGTAGACCTCCAACCAATGTGTATTTCTGAGCCACCCTTCTTATGGCTTTCTTGTCCTCTGTGGTGGCCCCTTCAGGATAAGACTGATTTTGGCAATATTTGACAATTTCATAGAACCATGGTTTCTCTTCATCAGCCAGTTCTTCTTCAACCTCTGCCAACATGAGCTCCCTCTTCTCAAGGATATCTTCCTGCAGGATCTTCCTTGCTATCCTGTCTTTGATGTTTACGTAGGAAGCATCATCGATTGCAGGGGCGTGAAGTTTGTAGATGGAAATGGACTTAAACCATCTTCCTAGAGGGAACCTTATGGATGATGCCAATGAGGCGAGGGCATCGGCGAGAATATTCTGATGACGAGGGATATGAACAAAGATCAGTTTTGTGAACAGTTTGGCAAAGGCAGCAGTGAGTTCTTGGTATGGCTTGAGTTTGGGATCGCGAGTGCGATACTTAGTGAGTACCTGGCGAAGGATGAGTTGACTATCACCTACGACTCGCAACTCAGTGATACGAAAAGAATGAGCGAGTCCTAGGCCAGCTAGAAGAGCTTCATATTCGGCTATATTGTTGGTGACTGGAAATTTGAGCTGGTATGCCAATGGGAATGTGAGGCCTTCCGGCGACAGGAGGGCGATGCCGATTCCTCTCCCTTGAGAATTCAGAGCTCCATCAAAATATAGTGTCCACATTGGCTCATCTGATTGGTTGATGGACATTAGTTCCTCATCTGGAAACTCTGATTGGACGGGATCGAACTTGGGAAGAGGATGGTGAGCGAGATGCTCGGCTATGGCATAACCTTTAATCGCCTTTTGCTGGATGTAGGTGATGTCGAACTGAGAGAGAAAACTTTGCCAGCGTGCTAGCCTATCCGTAAGGACGGCTTTCTCCAGAAGGAATTTGATAGGATTCATTCGAGCAATCAAGTGGACTTCGTGAGCCAAGAAGTAGTGCTTCAATTTCTGCACTACCCAAACGAGGGCAGCACAGGTTTTCTCCATGCCGGTGTACTTCTGCTCACAGGGATTGAGAAGTTTGGACAAGTAATAGGTTGCCCGCTCCTTGCCTTCTTCATCAGCTTGTGCGAGGACGGCTCCCACGGAGTCATCCAAGACTGAGATGTAAAGGATCAGAGGTTTTTCTGGTTTAGGTGGAATGAGAACGGGTGGACTAGCCAGATATTCCTTCAACCCTTCAAAAGCTTTCTGACATTTAGAATTCCAGTGGAATTCTACTCCTGGCTTGGTCAACTCGTAGAGAGGTCTACACCTTTGTGAATGTTGAGACACAAACCGACGAATAAACTGCAGCCTGCCGATTAAACCTCGGACTTCCCTCAAATTCTTGGGAGGCGGCATATCCCTGATAGCCTTGGCTTTGTCGGGATCTATCTCGATCCCTCTTTTACTCACAATGAACCCCAGCAATTTACCTGACGACACACCAAACACACACTTTTTCGGGTTCATTTTCAATTGGAATTCTCTTGACCTTTGCAAGACCTTAGCCAAAACTTCTGGATGTTCCATCCTGGTCCTTGATTTCACCAATAAGTCATCCACATACACTTCCAGATATATGTGCATCATGTCATGAAATATGGCCATCATCGCTCTTTGGTAAGTAGCTCCAGCATTCTTTAACCCAAACGGCATGACCACGTAACAATATGTTCCCCAAGGGGTAGTGAATGACGTCTTTTCCTGATCTTCTTCTGCCAAACGAATTTGATTGTATCCTGAAAATCCATCCATGAAAGAGAGGGTTTCAAAACCTGCCGTGTTATCAATCAACACATCAATGTGAGGTAAGGGAAAATCATCCTTTGGACACGCGCGGTTAAGGTCCCGGAAGTCGATGCAAATCCTGACTTTCCATTCTTTCTTCATGACCGGGACAATGTTCGCCACCCATTGAGGATAAAGAACGACTCTAATGAACCTGGCTTTGTGGAGCTTATCGACCTCTTCTTTCATTTTCAAAGCCATCTGAGGGTGGAAACGCCTTAACCTTTGTTTTACCGAGATGGACCCTGGTTTTAGGGTTAAACGGTGTTCGACCAAGGTTGAATCCAAACCCGGCATATCCTCGTAGCTCCATGCAAACGTGTCCTTATATTCCTTGAGGACCTCAATTAATGCCTCTTCTTCAGAGGGTGGTAGGTTGTCACTTATGAGGATGATCCTAGGGTCTTCCTCAGTCCCCAAGTTGACTTCTTTGGTGGATTCTTCTACGGCGGTTGACGGCTCGTCGAATCTCCTCATTCCGCTAGCGTATGCGCCCTGCCGCATCCTCATATTCTTCACCCTCATCTTCAGTGGGGCATTCTTCATTCGTGATCTCGTAGACTCCATACCCTTCATCAGATGCACAGTCGCCCTCGCATTCTATTTCGGGTAGCTGGATGGGATTTTCTAACAACTGGGGGATGGCAAGAAGGGCCTGACACCTGGCGGCCAAATCCAGAAGGAATCGACGAGGGATCTGCCTACCCTTGGATTTCTTCCTAGGTACTACCCTTGGCCTATCATTCCTAGATTGACTGACAATATTTACAGACGAAGAGGAAGATGAGGAGGATGGTGTAGAATGTACAGGAGAAGACCCCTCAGAGGAGGGGTAGAAAAGGTCGCTCATCGGACCTTGGACGGGTGGTCCGCAAGGCGGTACGCACCCGTGGGAGATGTAGGAGGTTTCCTCAACGAAGATGTGTTGTTGGAGAGTTTGAAAATTGACGTTTTTTTTTTCGTTTTCATTTTTAATGACAAAGCAGTGAAAAGAGATTGGAGGAGAGAGGAAAGTGGTTATGGCTAGAGGATTGTGGGGCTCGTAGAGCAGATCATGGTTGAAGACCTGGCGCGGGTTGAAAAGCCCGCGTAGGTATGTAAGCAAAGAAGGGGACCTGGGAAGATCATCAGACAATTGTCTGGCCCAGGAAGAAGATATCAGCAAAGGCTGAGACGAGTGGATGGAGAGGATGGCGGCTAATGAGCCGTCGACGGCAATGTTGAGGACGGATGAAGATCCGTCGATGACAGAGTCCTTCTGGCGAGGACGAGGATAGTTTGGAACCTTGGCAAGAGTGGTAATATTCTCTGGTATTCGGAGATCAATGGTGGTCCTTCAAGCTGTGGAGACGAGAACATCCTTTCCAGTGCAACGAAATGTCCCGTATGTCGAACCATTTGTCCCACTCGCATTCCGGATCTTTGATCTTGCCTCTTTTGGTGATCCTCGGACATTTTTCAGCAAAATATACAGCATGTGATTCCCCATATGCTTCTCGTGGGTGATCTCCCATCTGAACAACGGGCCCTCTGTTGAAGTGGTTTGATAGAGTCCACGTGAGGGGCTTCCAATCTGCCTTGAACGGTCCTTTGAAGCCTAGGCCAAACCTGCGGTTCGGCCTAATTTCCTTTGGCGGTTTGAGCATACCCTGTAACTGTGCGCCCAGACCCTTTCCTTGTTGATAGCCGATGTTCCTCATAATCTCCCAACCTTTGGAGTGAAAAGGGAGACATGATGTTGTGGTTGCCCTGACCGGCTCTTTGGTGCTAGTGGCATGCGAGATGGATCACGCACGTCCAGCAGTGACAATATGGGCCGATGAGACGGCCAAACAGAGGGCAGAGAGGTGTTGATAGCATCCACTGTGTGAAGGACAGGTGTACTGACCACTTTAATAATTCTCCCGTTGTAAGGAAACTTCAGGCACTGATGGTTGGTGGAAGGCACAGCGTCCATGGCTTCAATGTAAGGACGACCCAGTATAGCCTTGAATGTGGGGTCCATGTCGAGGACATGGAATTCCGTGGGAATTGCCATGGGGCCTAGTTCTGCCTTCAGAATAATCATCCCCTGCGGCGGCCTTTTGCTATTGTCATAGGCCGTGACCGTGATCGAGGAAGGTCTTATTTGTTCCTCGTCAACCCCACACAACTGAAGAGTGCTCATGGAGATCACATTTATGGACGCACCCGTGTCGACAAGACACGGGTTTATGGATACCCCATTAATTTTTATTGAAATGCACAATGCATATTTCTGAGATTCCTTGGGAGCGAGCTCGTAGTTGTGAAACATGATGACTGGTTGTGTGTCTGTTGGGGTTAGGACGGTCGAAATCTTCTCCACGGGGAGGTCTTCATTAACCATGACCTTTTGAAGATATTCCATCAAGGCCGCCTGGTGGGATGTGGATCTTTGAAGTAGCTCTAGGATGGAGATCCGGGCAGGCGTCTTGTCCAAGTGTTTCAGTAGATCATACTGTGTTCCAGGGATAGCTCTTTCTGGTTGTTCTGCATCATCCTTCTCTGGCTGAGATTGCTCGGGATTCTGACTGTTGTGGGGGAAAACCCTGTGGAAAATCCTTCCACTCCGGAGCACCATTGCCTGCGGCTTTTGTACCTCTGTGGGGGTAGCAGTGGGTTTTAACAGGGGTTTGAGGGGTAGTAGTGGAGGAATGGTTGATGAAGCAGGGGTGATGACGGGAGCAGGGATTCTGATGAGGGGTTTGTTAGGTGGAGGCATGGCGGAGGTAGAGGGGATATCGCGCGGATTATGAAGGATAAGGGGTTTGGAAGGTGGAGGTGGAGGTAAGGTTTGAAACGGGTAAAGGTTTTGAGGCGGATGGTGGGTGATGAGTGGCTTTTGAAGGCATTAGTGGTGATGTGGTGGAGAAAGACGGGGTTATGTATGGTGGGCGGATGATAAGGGGTTTAGAAGGCGTAGGGGTAAATGTGGTAGAGGTGGATGGTAAAGTGGGGGAGTGGGAGAAGGTGAGAGGGTGTGAAGGCGTAGTAGAAAGTGTCGGTTGATAGGAGGTCGGGGTGCGGATGAGAGGGCGTAATGGTAGTGGAAATGGTGAAGGCGATACCGATGCGGGTTGATGAGAGAGAGGTGCTACCCGGGCAAGGTGAGGGGGTTGCATGACGATAGGGTTGGAGGTATAAAGGATGGAGGTACTTTCCTGGTGCCACACCTGCTCTCTCCCGACTTCCGGGAAGGAGGAGATGGGGTTAACCTGATGATTGGGCTGTTGGTGCTCCGGTAGTGGATTCTGGATTATGCCCATGTCGGGCTGTTGTTGTGGGGCCTGCTGAGGCTGTTGTTGTTGTGGTGGTTGCTGCTGCTGCTGCTGTTGTAACTGCTGCTGTGGCCTC
The DNA here is from genome assembly GCA_022559845.1 of Amorphophallus konjac. Lineage (NCBI taxonomy): Eukaryota > Viridiplantae > Streptophyta > Magnoliopsida > Alismatales > Araceae > Amorphophallus > Amorphophallus konjac. The sequence continues at coordinate 249,966 of JAHNEJ010003418.1, read as the reverse complement.
TGAGGAGGTCTCCTAGCCTTGAGAGCCGCGACGTACCGTCTCATCTCATCCCAATCTATTTGATGTTCATCATTCATATCATGGATGTAATCTTTGAAATGGAAGCAGTAATCCACTGTGTGTCCCGGCTGCCTGTGGTAGACGCAGTATTTGGAGGTATCAACATTGGGGGGCCAGGCGGGCCTTTCTCTGGGTAGGGCGAGTTGGTTTGATGCCATGAGGGCATTAAAAATATCTGCTAAGGTTTCTGGCAATGGTGGATAGTAGGCTCTCTTAGGACCGAGCGGCCTCCTTTGTTGCTGTTGGGGACCATAGTTCCCCGGGGGTGGAACTTGGTTGTACTGAAGCGGTGGTTGTTGTTGCTGAGGTTGTGGTTGTTGTTGCTGGGGTTGGCGTAATGGAGGCATATTATCCTGGGGTGGATTATTTTGGGGTGGAGGACGGAGAGGGAAAGGACCTGGTTGAAGGGGTAGTCGGGGCATTTGTGGAGGCCTTGGGTTGACTGCATAGTTGGCATTGTTGACCGCACTGACTTGCTCATTTGTCACAACCCCTTCTGTGGCTCCGCCCGGGACACCAGCGCCTGTCTTTCTGACCACTTTGGGCTTCGGCGACTCAAACATGTTCATGATGGGGGAGTCTTTTAGCTGGGTTTGGATGTATCGGGCCCTTTCATAGAGTTCCTCCATTGTAGTAAGTTTATTCATGGCGAGGACGTGTCTGAACTGCGGGGTTGCATTAGACACAATCATTTTCACTTGTTCGGGCTCGGAGAGGGTATCCCTTATTCTTTCCGCCAGAGACCTCCATCTATCAGCATATCGGACAAAATCCTCGTCGGGTTTCATCTTTTCGGCCACTAGGTCGGTAATGGAGAGTGAGGGACCGACCCTATCCCTATATTTCTGCAAGAACCTTCTCTGCACTATTTCAAAATTCTCGGCCTCGCGGGGCTCCAGAGAATAGAACCACTCAAGCGCGGGACCATCCAATGATCTCCGAAAGAGGTATGCCAGGGACCTCTGATCGTTTTGCCAATAGGAGGACTCATACATGAAGTCCTTGAGGTGAATGAAGGGGTTGCCGGTACCATTGTATCTGCGGTACGTGGGCATTTCGGAGGGAGGAAGATGAATGACGGGAGGATTGGCAAAGCAACCTCCGGGGTGGCTTTCACGTCCACCATTCTTCTCAGATTTTGAAACTGCTCGTCCATGCGATTGAACCTATTGAGGAGCGATTGGGCGAGCTCCTCTGGGGGTGAAGGTGGCACTTGCCATTGGGGGAGAAACTGTCTCCCGGAGACTTGAGGGGGAAACCCGGAATGAGAGGGAACTGTCGGACCACCGACAGTTGGCCCTGGCTGAAACGGTGTGTGAGGAACACCGGGAGTTTGAGATTGTGACGGGAATTGGAATGAGGGAGGTTGTTGGCTCGCTTGTCCTTGAAGCGAGGGAGACTGGATGGCTTGCGCCAATGAAGGAGATGGAATGGCCTGCACGGACTCGTGGAGAGGTGCGATAGCCGGAGTTGACTCCTGGGGCGTGGGGGAAACAGATTTCCCCTTTAGAATGGCCTGGAAGGCCCGGAGCTGTTCAGAGGTAAGCTCCGTGTTGGCGAGGACGCCCAGTAAGGAAGTGATATCCTGTGGCGGGGACGTGTCCCCGGCAATAACCTGCACCTCATGCGAGGGGTCATGAGAAGGACCCGAGTCCATAGCATGGACTCGCGGGTCGGCTGTCAAACCACGGCTAGGGTGGTTCTCCTGAGAAGACTCGTGAGACATGCTCACAGTTCTCCCAGAACGCAAAAACATACACTAGCAAGTAGGTAGCAGAGATTATCAAACAAGTGGATGCCTTTACGCCCTTTTTTTTGTTTTGATTTTGATGATTTTTTTTGTGTGTTTTTAGCGAGATCCGAAGTTCACACAAGATAGGGACCCTAGTTTATTTTTGTTTCACCGCCGTGTCAGCTAGGGTCTCTCGTCTCACCACGAATGAAATGACTAACTTCGGGGAACTTCAATGGTACAACCAGCCCAGTGAACGAAGAGGAGATTCTTCGATGTCGGGGACTTACGGAGGTCCCAGTGTAGGAGATTCTAGTCCGTTGAGAGGAATTCCCAAACGGAGAGTCCTTCCTTCACCGGGAAAGGGTGATCCTCAAAAAAAATGAAAAAAAGGATAGAAAAGAGGAATGGATGTATGCAATGAAATGCTGACAGATATATGGAGTGGGAAAACAACAGAAATAACAAACATGTAATAAACAAAGAACCAATCAGAACTGACGGTGCTGCCGTGAGCACAACGGGGGCGCGCGTGGGCGCCAAGGTGGAGAGGCACGGGTGGTGCCGAACTTGCAAGGGTAGTCGGGAGGAAGCAGTAGAAGTCCCACCGTGATCGCCAATCTGTGAGCGACGTCACGCGGTTCGGAGTTCGATGGTGCGGGGAAGAGGATGCGGAGAGCGCGCGGGCTCCTCTTTTTGTTTGCTTTGCTGTTTGCTGCAACACAGAAATGATAGAGAAGAGAGAAGGGGCCACCACGGGAGATTGCTCCGGTGGGGCGAGCGGGACAAGTATGATATGGCAAGATATGGGGTTCAAACGGCCATAGCGGGAAGTGACTCGCCGCGGCCTCGGGGGGACGGGAATGGTGCAGAAATTAAATAACAAGAATTGAAACGGCCATTGGGGAAGTGACTCGCCGCGGCCTCGAGAATATGAGCAGAATATAGCAGAATATAAAAGAGAATATAAGAACAGAGATTTAAACGGCCATTGGGGAAGTGACTCGCCGCGGCCTCGATGATATGAGCAGAATATAACAGATTATAGAGAGAATATAAGAACGAAAATTTAAACGGCCATTGGGGAAGTGACTCGCCGCGGCCTCGATGATATGAGTAGAATATAATATAATATAGAAAGAATATAGGAACGGAAATTTAAACGGCCATTGGGGAAGTGACTCGCCGCGGCCTCGATGATATGAGCAAAATATAATATAATATAGAAAGAATATAGGAACGAAAATTTAAACGGTCATTGGGGAAGTGACTCGCCGCGGCCTCGATGATATAAGCAGAATTTAACAAAATATAAAGAGAATATAGGAAACAGAAATTTAAACGGCCATTGGGGAAGTGACTCGCCGCGGCCTCGATGAAAAGATGTGATCGCCAGGGGCCGAAAGACCCCAAAATAAGAAAGTGATCGCGCCTACCTCAAGAGCGGGACATGGCGGGTTGCTTCTTCCTCTCCTTCCGGCCGGCCGACGGAGAGGGCTTTCCTCGGGTACCCTTGCAAAACAACGACAAATAAATGACAAGTGGATTAGAAAGATGGAGGTGTAGTATTCAAATCCTCGCGGTAAAAATAACGAAATGATGGCAAGACACACATCTGGTTGGTGTTATCTTTTAAACCCCTCTCGGACTCGAGTAGGAGGAAAATGAGATGATGGATGCAAGAAGTATAAGAGAAGATGCGCCCTTGTGAAGGGGGATAGAGGATGCAATATGATGAATGTAAAGAACTATGGAGAAAAAGGGGAAGAAAAAGCTTATTGGATGAGCCGAGGGTGAAATCCGGCGGAGCTCCGGCAGCGTGGGGACGACGGGGAAGCGCGGTGGATGAAGACGACCTTCCTCTCGCGAGCGTAGGCACCCGAGAAGCCAGCAGAACCTCCACCTACAAAAGACCCCACGGGTTAGAAAAATGACTCCGTAGCCTCTGGGCTCCGGCAGCCTATCGGATCACTGCTTAGCTCCCTAGAACTGAGGGGGTGGGTCTCTATTTATAGAGCTCCGGAAGGTGGAGGCGTCCAGGACCCTGGACACCTCCATCAGGGCCGAAATAATATTTTATTCTATTTTTATTGATTTTTTTAGAATACTTTTATGGGGGCGTCCAGGGTCCCGGACGCCTCTAACAGGTCCACCGAAAACCGACGACGGCCGCACGCGGTTTGGCACAACGCGTGGTTTTGTGAGCGACGCCTCGTGATTCAGAAATGGGCGCGTCCAGTCAGCTGGACGTCTCCATAATTTGGATTTTTTCACACACGACAAACCGTCGTTCGGTGGCCGGCGCCCGTGAGAGAGTTGATGGAGGCGTCCAGAAGCCTGGACGCCTCCAAAAATATGTTATTTTATTGGTTTTCTTGTCGTTTTATGATAGGGCTAGCATTTTTTTTTATTTGTTTTTTTATAGAGGCGTCCAGAGGCCTGGACGCCTCTATTAATATATATATTTTTTTATTTATTTTTTTTTGTTTTTGTATGCCAACTGGCATTTTATACCTTTTTTATATTTTGTTTTTATGGAGGCGTCCAGGGGCCTGGACGCCTCCATTAATTATTTTTATTTATTATTATTATTTTTTAATTTTTCTATGCCAACTGGCATTTTACAAATTTTTTATTTTTGTTTTTGTGATGGAGGCGTCCAGGGGCCTGGACGCCTCCATTAATATATATATATTTTATTTAATTTTGGGCCCTGAGAAAATATTAAAATAAATTAAAAAGATGGGGGCGTCCAGGGACCTGGACGCCCCCATTAAGACCCACCCGGGTCTTAATGGGGGCGTCGGCGGCCGCCCGGCAGACCCCCTTCTTGATTCCGGAACCTCTTGATGCGTCTGACTGGTGTTGATGCCGTCCGAATGCCGTGACGAGACGATTTCGGATGCCGAAAAAGGCAGAAGAAGATCCGAGAAAAGGAAGCACTCGAGTGATTCAGAATGCGTAAGCCGTTGCGGGGCGTTGTATAGTAATATGAGACTTTCTCAGGAGGCGTCAAGAATGGCGTGTCTACACAGGCCGCCCTCCATCAGGATGTCAAGGACCCCGACAGGAGTGCTGCGCTTTTCTCCCCCCTCGTCCTATCGGCGATCGACCGGCAGAGCCGGTACAGGTCACCCGAGACACCGAGCCTGACCAGAGGTTCCGGCAAAGGGGACTGCTCCACCCTGGGCACCCCGCCAGAAGGCCCTGTTGTGGCGGCGGAACCAACCGCCCCGCGTGCCACGATCGGTTGGGGTTGCAACGCCTCCCCGGGCGAACCCCCACCCTAGACCGGCGCCGCTGGATCCACCGCACCAGAAACTGCCGGCACTTGGGGTTGCGACGCCCCCGCGGGCGCACCCCATCCACACCGACCGAACCCTCGGTCCCAGCGCCGGCCACACCGGTATCGGCCCCTTCTGTCCCTACAGAGGGGAGAGCCGACCCATCACCTCCCTCTACGGGGCCCCTGGTCTCCTCGGCCCCCTCTCGCCCGGCGGATGGGAGAGCCAGCCCGGAGGGGTCGGCCCCATCCTACCCCCGAGGGGGGAGCGCCGCCGAGCCAGAATCGCCCCCGACGGCGGTAGGAAAACCGGCTTTCTTGGCCCTTTTCCTGGCCTTCGCGGCCTCCCGCAACCTCCCCGCCAGGGGATCCTTGCGCTTCAGGCCGATCGATCGAGAAGTCCCCTCGGGGGCCGCCCCCTTGCCCTTATCTCGGGCATGGACGCGACCCGCCGAGGCATCAGGCTCATCGGCTGTCGAGTCATCTCCCAGATCGATGACCTCAGCCGTCTCCTCCAGAGGTTCCCGCCTCACGTCTGCAACAAGAAGAAGCCCCGGTCAGGAGGAGGAAAAGAGCTACCACCCCCGAAAAAGAGCCTCAAGAGCTGTACCTGTCGACGTCAACCGCGAGAGAGGACACCGTTCGATGTTCTCCGGCGTCACCAGCTCCTCGGTCGATTGACAGTTCTCCAGCAGACGGGCAGCCTGCTGCTCCACGTGGGGAGGGAACTCCTCCTGGCGAGGGGGCAGATTCGGGTGAAAGTTGGGCGAGGTCCGGCATCTCCAGATCTCGTCCGTCGCCACCACCTTCACCCAGAAGAATTGGGTCTTCCACCCCTTATGCGAGGAGTCCTTCGCCGCAAGCGAGATGCAGCTCATGTTCCTCCGCGCCTGGATGAAGTAGAAGCCTTTCCCCGCCTGCGGGTGCGCTTTCAACTCAAAGAAGAAGTGGAAGAGGTCCGAGAAGGAAAATGTCGCGCTGGCGACACAGAATCCCGAAGGCCGAAGAAGAAGATAGGAGTTGGCCACCAACTGAATAGGTGCCAATCGGAAAAAATTGAGAAGCTGCAGCACGTAAGGATCGAAAGGAAGTCGAAATCCGCTCTTCAAGCCAGAAGGAAGGTGCAAATGTGCTCATCACGATCATCCAGACTCGTCTCGTGCGGAGTGGCGGCAACAAAGCTGTATCTGAGAGGTAGGCGGAAACGATGCTCCAGTCTCTGCACCTCCGCTTCCCCCAACTCACTACAGTTGGGGACGGGTTCCCGCCTCACCGGCACAAGCTCCGGACTCTGATCCGCCATCGAGTCGGGAGGAGATCCCTCGTACGAGCTCGAAGACTCCGGGGAGAAGGAAGTTGCCGGACCGCCTCTGCGGTTATCCTCGCCAACTCTCGAACGCCGCCGCAAGGCTCCGCGTCTCTGCTGTGCTCTCACGGCGCATCAAGAAGCAAGGAAAGCCTAAAACCCTGGAAGCCTAGAACGATGAACAGCGCCCCCTAAAAACCCCTGAGGGTGGCGGCGCGCCGTTCCGTGCTCCGAGAAAAAGGGGGGCCCCTTCGTTTCAAATCCGTCAGGGTCATCATTACGGGCCTCGGCGACCGCTATAAGCGGCTCCACAACGCCAATGGAATTCCACCCACCTGAGCCACGCCGGTCCAAAGCCTCGAAAAACTACTCATCCGAGCCCCCTTGGCTGGGGAGTAGGAGGGGGACAAGTGGAGAGGGGAATTTCCGCAGCTCACCACAAAGGCAGCCCAACAAGACCTACAAGGTCCAACCAGGCGAGCCCACCCAAGTGATAGCCCACAGGGCCCACTTCGGGAGAAAAGCCCAATAAATAAGACTCGAGGAACCAACTCTCCCCGGCGGCCTTCTAGGCTCGGAGGGCCCGAGACAACGGTTAGGTCCCAAGGAAGGTCCGGCCTAAAGCCCTCTCCCCATCCGAGAGAGATAGGCTCCGGCCGATCTATCCGACCCCACCCTCGTCGGGCCATGCCTATCGCTCGGACGTGAGCTAGCATCCCCGAGGCTCGGTAAGACCGGTTGATTATCTGCAGGTGCGGCCGTTCAGAGTCCTCCGCCGGCGGGAGAGTCATGGGAGCTGCCTGACTCCAAGGGGATAACGTCCCCACGATCAGGCCATGAAAGCCCCCGTTAAAGATGTAACTCCCGCCGGGAACCCCTCAGCTTACAGGACTCCTGAAGGCGGCGCACTATTTAAGCAAGGGATACCCTCCGGAAGATGGTAAGATGAACTAGGCATTCACATACCCTAAGCTCCTGAGCACGATTCGCTTCACCCTTTGGTGGAGAGGATTCTCGCGCATCAGCTCTCTCCTCCCCCCATTATCGCTTCCACCATCGCTCTACTGACTTAGCCATCGGAGGGTTTGCCCCAGGGAGATCCCCTGGGCCCTCTGACACGTTTCCCTCTCTTGCAGATTCATCTTCTGGTGATCCACAGCCCGCTCAGGACCCAGCGCGAGATTCCGCCTCTTCAACATCCTTGAGAGAGTGTCTTATCCACCTTTGGATGGCTCGATCTAGTCACCATCTGGGTTCTTCCCGAGCATTGGGGAGACATTCGTTCAGACGACCGAGCCAAAACTCAGGAGACCTTGTTGGACCTTTTACCTTGAATCTTACTAGTCAAATGAACGCGCTTCGCGCGTGAGTTTACTGTAAATTTTTTGTAAAAAATATAATAACATTCTCAGCCATTTTGATCCGAGAAAAACAAACTAAATGTGGAAGATATGATTATGAAAAATGAATGTTACAATGTACAAATGATGAGACCAACTTTATCTTTGAGATATGATTTATTACAGTAGAAAAATAAGTAAGAGAATAATCTTCTACCAAAAGATATCATAAATAAGCATTACATATTCAGTGCATCAAGTCCGACCCCTTTAATAAAGTATGCCGACTTCTGATCGTATATCTATATCTATATATGTGATCTCATTTTTTTTCACATATTAATTAACATCATTCAATTCTATTTCTCTATCAAGCACATTGGATATATAAATCTTTCATCATACGTGGTCAAGACAGTTGACGACCCGCAAGCATAAATTTTGTGCCACACTCCCTCTACCCAGTCGCAGATTCGACTTTGTTTATGCCTCTACAGCCTTCTTTATCTTGCGAACTTGCAAACTCCCGGCCGTGCTCTTCCCCACTCACCTCTCCCAAATCAGCCAGACGTATAAAATAAATAGCGTATGTAATTCACAGATGTAGAGGCAAAGCAAAGAAGTGGAACAAAAGAGGGGCGAGAGGCGGGAGCGGGAAGCGAAGAAGGGGTTCGTTCGATCTTCTTTTCGATTCCTCCCATCTCCCGCGCCTTCGACAGCACCGCCGGTCACTGGTTTCGTCGATGGCGGGGCAATCTCTGAGATGTGGCGACTGTGGGGCCCACCTGAAGAGTATGGAGGAGGCCCAGTAGCACGCCGAGCTCACCTCCCACACCAACTTGATCGAGAATATAGCGATTTTTTTCCACCGGTTCAAGGGACCCACCATGTTTAAGAGAATATAGTGGTTTCTAACGTCTAGAATTCCGAAATTTCTAGTAATGTGTTAAGTTTGGGGGACACAAGTAGTCACCAAAATCAAGATGAAAACATTTTGATTCTGAGTGCTGTTGCAGTAGATTCTGGCATTAGAAACTAAAGTACTTTCTATCAGTGATACTGCACTTTGGGACCGCATAAGTTCCTCAAAATTAGAAGGATTTTTAAATTAATAACTCGGTAGCAACCTGAAAAGGTACTCATCATAAGGTGGAGAGGGGAATTTCCGCAGCCCACCACAAAGGCAGCCCAACAAGACCTACAAGGTCCAACCAGGCGAGCCCACCCAAGTGATAGCCCACAGGGCCCACTTCGGGAGAAAAGCCCAATAAATAAGACTCGAGGAACCAATTCTCCCCGGCGGCCTTCTAGGCTCGGAGGGCCCGAGACAACGGTTAGGTCCCAAGGAAGGTCCGGCCTAAAGCCCTCTCCCCATCCGAGAGAGATAGGCTCCGGTCGATCTATCCGACCCCACCCTCGCAGGGCCATGCCTATCGCTCGGACGTGAGCTAGCATCCCCGAGGCTCGGTAAGACCGGTTGATTATCTGCAGGTGCGGCCGTTCAGAGTCCTCCGCCAGCGGGAGAGCCATGGGAGCTGCCGGACTCCAAGGGGATAACGTCCCCACGATCAGGCCATGAAAGCCCCCGCTGAAGACGTAACTCCCGCCGGGAAGCCCTCAGCTCACCGGACTCTTAAAGGCGACGCACTATTTAAGCAAGGGATACCCTCCGGAAGATGGTAAGATGAACTAGGCATTCACATACCCTAAGCTCCTGAGCACGATTCGCTTCACCCTTTGGTGGAGAGGATTCTCGCGCATCAGCTCTCTCCTCCCCCCATTATCGCTTCCACCATCGCTCTACTGACTTAGCCATCGGAGGGTTTGCCCCAGGGAGATCCCCTGGGCCCTCTGACACGTTTCCCTCTCTTGCAGATTCATCTTCTGGTGATCCACAGCCCGCTCAGGACCCAGCGCGAGATTCTGCCTCTTCATCTGGCGCCGTCTGTGGGAAACGCACGAAGAGTCAAGATGGTAAGAAAAAGCTCAGGGAGGAGATCCGCCGGCGGGGCAGGTAAGGCTGTGGCGGCGGCGGGAGGCGCCCCCTCTAGGGTCTCACAGAGCCCCCCCTCCAACGCCAGCGTCCCCACCAACGGGCCACCACCCCCCCCCCCGGCGGAGACAGGGGCACCCCTCGACGGCGGCGCCAACACCTTCCAGGCCCTCAACGAAAAGATGGACGTCCTCGTGGAGCTCATGAGGGCCCAGGCGGCCCGGGACGCGAGGTCCCGCGCCCCGTCAGGAAGTCCCCCTCGAAGGAGTGCAACGCAGCACACCGCCGGAGGCCGCTTCACCCTCCGCGGCCGACAGCTCCTCCGCAACGACGTCGGAGGACCCTCGCAAGCTCCGTTTGCGGAGCAAGAGGCTTCCTCCACGCCGAGGAGAGGGAAGCAGGGGGCGAGGCCGCCGCGCCCGGGCACCAGTGCTCCGGGAGATCGCCACGACGCCCCCCCCAGCCCCACGGCGCGGCCACAGCCGGAACTGTCTCTCCGGCTACGAGATTTTGAAAGACGGTTCGCAGAGCAAGAGCGCGCTCTCCGCGCCCTGCAGAAGACCTCTTTCCCGGAGGACGAGGAGAAATCCCCTTTCTCCGAGTACATCTTGAAGGCAGAGGTCTCTCCTAGAGCCTCCATCCCAACCTTCAAGCTCTACGACGGCCAGGGCGACCCAGCCGACCACTACGATAGCTTCGACGCCCTGGTGACCCTGCATGGAACGCCGGATCCCATCAAATGCCGAGCCTTCGCGGCCACCCTGGTCCAAGGCGCTCAGGCATGGTTCCGGGCCCTCGCCCCGGGGTCCATTCGAGACTTCAGGCAATTCGGGCGAATTTTCAAGGAGAGCTTCGCCGGTAGCGCCCCCCCAAGGTCAGTAGCGGGGCTCCTGGCACCGATTTAAATCGGAAGCCCTTAGGATCCCCCGCCTGGATGTGGCCTCAGCCACAACCGCACTGACCGGGGGCACCCGGGACGAGAATCTCCGCCGCGAGCTTGTCCTCCACCCTCCCTCGACCCTTGCCGAGCTAGTGACTCTGGCACTGCGCCACGCCGAGTGCGAAGAAGTACTCAGCGCCTGCCGAGACGCAACCGGCTCGGGTCGGGAGGGGGACAAAAAGCGGACCTCCGAGCCAAACCCCGGCTCGAGTAAGAAGCGCGATCGAGAAGGAGAGCGCAAGAGAAAGTACGAGCGGTATACCCCCTTGACCGCACCAGTCTACGAGATCTATGAAGACATCAAAGACTCGGGACTTCTCCGCCAGCCCGAGCCAATGAGGTCGAAGAACCGCAAGCGGGACAGGCATTGCCTGTTCCACGGCGACCACGGGCACCACACCGGAGACTGCCATCAGCTCCAGGACGAGATCGAGCGCCTCATCCGTCTGGGGCATCTAGCCCGGTTCACGACCGGGCACAAAGAAGACCGAGACGCCGCAGAGGAGATCGACAACGCCCCCCGAGGGGTCCACATCAACGTCATCTCCGGAGGGGCGGCATCGGGCGGCGACACCAGCCGAGGAAGGAAACGTCATGCCGAGCGGGCCAGCCAAGCCTTAGAGCCTCCCAGAGGTCCGCCGATGGAGCCCCAGGTCATAGTCTTCTCCGACCAAGACCTGGAAGGGCTGAGCACCCCGCATGACGATGCCCTCGTTATCTCGGCCACGATAAATCACTGTAATGTAGACAGGATTTTGGTTGATAATGGGAGCGCCCCCGATGTATTATCTTATGACTGTTTTCTCAAGATGGGGGAAGACCCATCCAAGCTCCGCCCGATCCGAACACCCCTTAGCGGGTTTAATGGCCTGGCCACCTACCCCGAGGGAGCCCTAAGCCTGCCGGTCACTATCGGCACCCCACCCAAAACCGTTACGGTCATAGTGGACTTCATAGTGATTAAAGGTATGATAGCGTACAACGCCATTTTCGGCCGAAAATTTCTCAGCCGAATAAAGGCCGTACCATCTACCTATCACCAAAAAATGAAGTTTCCCACCAAAAACGGGTTGGGGGAAGTCCGAGGTAACCAGGCCACGGCTAGAAGGTGCTACAATATCTCGGTGGAAGCCTCAAGGCCGACGGGAAGGATAAGGGCCCCAGGGGAGTCGAAGGAAAAGCCGTGACCACCGAGCCCGGTGGCGAATTATTAACGGTATTCCTGAACGACGACCCGGCCCTTGGAGTAAGGATCGGTGCCGACCTACCACTGAAGGAACAGCAGCAATACAAGAGTTTCTTTCTGGGTACGTCCGGGTCTTCGCTTGGTCCGATGATCAACTCCCTGGTATACCAGAGGAAACTGTGATGCACAAGCTTAACCTCGATACCACCGTGAGACCCGTACAGCAGCGGAGGAGGAAGCATGCGCCCGAGAAACAGGCGATCATCAAGGCGCAGGTCACCAAGGGACAAGAGACTGGTCTTTTCAGACCGGTCCTGTACCCAACGTGGCTAGCCAACGTCGTCCTGGTGCCGAAGACCACCGGCAAGTGGCGAATGTGCGTAGACTTCACCGATCTGAACAAGGCCACCCCCAAGGACTGCTATCCGCTACCGAGCATCGACCAACTGGTTGACTCAACCTCGGGCAACGAGATACTCAGTTTCCTGGATGCCTATTCGGGTTATCATCAGATCCGAATGAGCCCTGAAGATGTCGAGAGACCGCATTCATCACCGACTACGGCGTGTACTGCTACACCCGGATGCCCTTCGGATTGAAGAATGCTGGAGCCACATACCAGCGACTGGTCAACCATATGTTCGAGGGACAGTTAGGTCGGAACGTCGAGGCCTACATCGACGACATGCTCGTCAAGACCCCGAGGGCCCAAGACCACTTCACCGACCTCGCCGAGACTTTCGGCACCCTCTTGAAGTACTGCATGAAGCTCAACCCCGCCAAGTGCGCCTTTGGAGTAAGATCCGGGAAGTTCCTGGGTTTCCTGGTCACTCAGCGAGGGATCGAAGCCAACCCCGATAAGGTCCAGGCCATCCTGGACATGCGCCCGCCCGCGTGCATTAAAGACGTCCAGCGTCTAACGGGGCGTGTCGCTGCTCTCAGTCGTTTCCTGTCCCGTGCGGCCGAACGATGCTTGCCCTTCTTCAAGCTGATGAGGGGGCCCAAGGTAGCATCTGCCACGTTCGCATGGGATGGGGAATGCCAGACAGCGTTCGCCGAGCTCAAAGAGTTCCTGGCTTCGCCCCCGGTGCTTTCCAAGCCCGTCCCGGGCGAGGTCTTGTTGCTCTATCTCTCGGCGACGCCATCAACGGTCAGCTCGGTCCTAGTCAGAAATGACTCGGGAGTCGAGAGGCCGGTCTACTACACCAGCAAGGTGCTCAGCGAGGCCGAGCGGAGGTACCCCGCAACGAGAAACTCGTGCTAGCGTTGGTTACCTCCGCAAGGCGCCTCCGACCCTACTTCCAGGGGCATCCCATCACAGTGCTAACCGGCGAGCCACTGAAGAAGATTCTGGCCCACCCCGAAGCCTCGGGGTGACTTGTCAAAGGGCCATCATGCTCGGGGCATACGACATCTCGTATCGGCCACGATCAGCTATCAAAGGGCAAGCGCTCGCCGACTTCATCGCCGAGAGCACCGTTCCGGTCGAGGACAGGCCTCCGACAGCAACCGGGCCAACCTGGGAGCTGTTCGTCGATGGATCGTCCAACTCGGTCGGCAGCGGCGCAGGGATCCTCCTAAGGTCCCCCGAAGGAATAGAGTTGCAATACGCCCTAAAGTTCAACTTCCTGGCATCCAACAATGCTTCCGAGTACGAGGCCCTTATCTCGGGGGCCCGCATGGCCCGACGGTTGGGGGCTGAGCGAGTCAGGATCCACACCGACTCCCAGCTAGTTGCAAGCCAGGTCAGTGGCGAGTACGAAGCTCGGGAGGCACCTATGATCAAATACCTCCAGTTGGTCCGGAGCCTGGCCCAGCAGTTCGAGGAGTTCGAGGTAGTCCGAATAGCTCGGGAGCAAAACTCTCGGGCGGACGCCCTCTCCCGACTGGCCTCCTCCCTAGACCCGGAAGGTACACGATCGGTCCTCCTAGAAGAGCTAGAGCGCCCGAGCATAGACTCGGAGCTCCTCGCCATTGACTCGGCCACTCCCGACGACTGGCGCTCCCCCTACCTATCCTGGCTACGAGACTCCCAGGAACCCTCCGACCCTCGAGAAGCCCGCCGGATGAAGTACCAGGCTCGGCGCTTCGTCATCCTCGACAACGCTCTCTACCGAAGATCGTTCTCCGGGCCCCTTCTGAAGTGTCTCGGCCCCGACGAAGCGAGCCAAGCTATTGAAGAGATTCATCGAGGCCTGTGCGGAGCACATTCAGGAGGTCGGTCGCTGGCCAGAATCCTGCTAAGGCAAGGATACTGGTGGCCGACCCTACAGCGCGACTGCACGGCTTACGTACAACATTGCGACCGTTGCCAGCGGTTCGACCATTTGGTCCACCAGCCGGCCACGGAACTTGTCACCCTTACCGAGCCCTACCCTTTCGCTCGGTGGGGGATCGATATCCTTGGGCCATTCCATACGGCTCAATCCCAGAAGAAGTTCATCATCGTCGCCATCGACTACTTCACCAAGTGGATCGAGGCTGATGCAACAGCGAGGATCACCTAGACAGTCGTCTGGGGTTTCGTATGGAAATCGATCATTTGTCGCTTCGGCCTCCCCCGAGTGATAGTGAGCGATAACGGGCGGCAATTCGACTCTCGATACTTCCGAGACAGATGTGCCGACCTAAATATCCGCAACCACTTCACCTCGGTCGCCCACCCTCAGGCCAACGGGCTGGTTGAAAATGCCAACAAGACCATCTTGAAGGGCATAAAAACCAGACTCGGCAAGGCTAAGGGTAGCTGGCTCGAGGAACTGCCTAGCGTACTATGGTCGCACCGAACGACCCCCAGAACGGCAACCGGTGAGACCCCTTTTCAACTGGTATATGGCACCGAAGCCGTCGTTCCGTTAGAAATCGCCAATCCGTCTCTCCGAGTGATCAGCTTTTTGCCCGAGGCAAACGAGCAGAAGCTGCTCGAGAACCTCGACCTGGCAGACGAACTCCGAGAGATCGCGAACGTCCGAGCTACGGAATACCAGCGCCGCCTCACTCGGTACTACAACGCCAAGGTCCGAGGCAGACAATTCCGACCAGGGGACTTCGTTCTCAGGAAGACCGAAGCATCTCGACCACTGGAGGCGGCGGGCAAGCTATCCCCCAACTGGGAAGGCCCCTACCGAGTGATCGAGACGCTCGGGAAAGGTGCGTACAGGTTAGCCACAATGGAAGGGGAACCCATTCCCCGGACATGGAATGCAACCACACTACGCAGATTTTATTTCTGAATACTGTATCAACAAATCGGGTAAAATAAACCCCCTTATCTTTCGCATTCATTCAAGATAACTGTTGGTACATCAGAAAGGCAACTGCCAATACATTACATAGTGACAAGCAAAAATCCATCTAGCACCGCGGCAAACGGCCATCGCCCGACCGACCCGGTCTTGACCTTCTCGCATCCAGCCACTGACTCTACCTCGCGTAGAAACTGGCTCGACAAGAGATGGTCGACCCAGTTGGCTCGGGTGGACCGTGACAAAGGTGACAGAGGGACAGCAAGGAGAAGGCCACCTTTCACACGAGGAAGGCTACCTTCCAAGTTGCAACAACCTGGAAAAAGGAGCGCCGTGAAGGTCCCCTCTCTGCCAAACTACCAACTCTTTGGAGGCGAACAGAAAGCAAGCAGCCCCCGAAGAGTGAAAGAAATGAAGAACAAAAGAGAGAGAAAGAGGCTGCGACAGGGGTGAGGAAGGGACTGGAGCCGCCTCCTCCCCTCCCACGGAGGGGAATGGCGGCCGGCATCCCTAACTCCCCCATCCGCCCTCCATCTCGGCGTCCGCCCGGAAGCCTCGCCGGAGCCAAGAGGAGGCAAACGGCGTGCCCCCGCACGTCGAAGCCCTCTCCAGATCCGCGCGGCGACCGTCGGACCCGTCTCATGCACGCGCGGGGACCGTGGGACCCGATCGATATTCCAGGACAGCTGGAACCGGCCGCTCCCCGTCGTCTGCAGCGTCACCTTCTGAAGGGTCCTCCATGCTCCGATCGCGACTGCGCAACGCAGAGCGAAGACGAGGGAATAAGAGCAGACCGCCGGCGAGAGTCCTAAGTGTTAAGAGGGAAGGAGCACCCTTCGGTCCTTTTTATAGGCTAAGGGAGGCCACGCGCCTTAAATGACTCCCCCCTCGAAAATACGCTATAGGACCTCCCCTGAAAGATCACCTCAAATTCCTCGATCCCCACTCTAGCGGGATTCGCGAAGCACCTCGACTTTCAAAGCATGGTAATACGGAAGGACGCCCGCAAGAAGTCTCCCGAATCGACGTGCGAAAACGGCGCAAAAAATATCGACACTTTCCAACTGCCTCGATACGCCAACCAAATCACAGCAAAGATAGCGATCAAATAAAGTAAGTCATTTATTGCCTCCCATAAAAACCTCTTACAAAAGGAAAGACAGACAAAAGGGGAAGGGGCAAAATAAGTTACATCAGGCCTCGGGCCCACTTTGAAGCTCGGGAACAGCAGTAGGGGACGCGTCACCCCCGGTACCCTCGGCGACGGCCGGCCCGGACACTGACCTCGCCTGTGCGAGAACTGTCCCGGTCGTGAGCCCTCCCGAGGCCTCCGGAGCTGGTGACCCCGCTGGAGGCGATTCCTCCGGTTCTTCCCCGGCCGAAGATGAGGAGCTGGAATCTGACTCGTCCGAGTCATAACTCTGGCCATAAGGAAAATCACCCCCGGCAAGGTGCTCATTGGCATAGTTCATCGCCCGGCGATAGCCCTGCCTGAACCCCTTTCGAGCACCCCGGCGGAGCGCTACCTCGTAGTAGGGTAGGGCAGCTGCAATCAGGTCGGCCGAGTAAGCTTCCGAGCCTTTGTAGCGCTCGATCGCCTCCGCCTCGACCTGCCCGTCCCGAGCCCGCTCCGCCTCGGCCGCACGCTCTTCCGCCCTCGCCAGACGCTCCTCCAGCTCGGTCATCCTCCGCTCGGCTTCGATCATCCGACCCTCCGCCCGGGCTCGGTCCGCCTCAGCCTCAGCGCGAAGGCGCTCCGCGTCCTCCGCCCTATCCTGCAGCTCGCCGCGCTCAAACTCCCAGAGGCTATCCAGCTCGATGTGACGTTGACGCTCGTCTTCTAGACGTTTGCTCTTCCTCTCGAGCGATTCTTGGGCCCTTCTCAGCTGCTCGGCCAACACCTCGACTTCCCGTCGGCTCGACCGCGCCAACTCCCTGAATGCGAGGAACTCCCGCCGGAGCCCCTCGTGCTCCCCCTCGAGCCGGGCCAGTTTCCCCTCGCATCCACCAAGAGTCCAGGTGAGCTTCGACCGCTCCGCCTCCGTCCGCGCGTGCGCCTCTGCCATCACGGCCGCTGTCCGAGCTATGACCAGGCCGCCCTCCATCAGGATGTCAAGGACCCCGGCAGGAGTGCTGCGCTTTTCTCCCCCCCTCGTCCTATCGGCGATCGACCGGCAGAGCCGGTACAGGTCACCCGAGACACCGAGCCTGACCAGAGGTTCCGGCAAAGGGGACTGCTCCACCCTGGGCACCCCGCCAGAAGGCCCTGTTGTGGCGGCGGAACCAACCGCCCCGCGCGCCACGGTCGGTTGGGGTTGCAACGCCTCCCCGGGCGAACCCCCACCCTCGACCGGCGCCGCTGGATGCACCGCACCAGAAGCTGCCGGCACTTGGGGTTGCGACGCCCCCGCGGGCGCACCCCCATCCGCACCGACCGAACCCTCGGTCCCAGCGCCGGCCACGCCGGCATCGGCCCCTTCTGTCCCTACAGAGGGGAGAGCCGACCCATCA
Organism: Amorphophallus konjac; assembly: GCA_022559845.1. Taxonomy (NCBI): domain Eukaryota; kingdom Viridiplantae; phylum Streptophyta; class Magnoliopsida; order Alismatales; family Araceae; genus Amorphophallus; species Amorphophallus konjac. Next base: position 232,370 of record JAHNEJ010003418.1, on the reverse strand, counting down.
CCTCCCTCTGCGGGGCCCCTGCTCTCCTCGGCCCCCTCTCGGTCGGCAGATGGGAGAGCCAGCCCGGAAGGGTCGGCCCCATCCTGCCCCCAAGAGGGGAGTGCCGCCGAGCCAGAATCGCCCCCGACGGCGGTAGGAAGACCGGCTTTCCTGGCCCTCTTCCTGGCCTTCGCGGCCTCCCGCAGTTTCCCCACCAGGGGATCCTTGCGCTTCAGACCAGTCGATCGAGAAGACCCCTCGGAGGCCGCCCCCTTGCCCTTATCTCGGACATTGACGCGACCCACAAGGGCATCAGGCTCATCGGCTGCCGAGTCATCTCCCAGATCGATGACCTCGGCCGCCTCCTCCAGAGGCTCCCGCCTCACGTCTGCAGCAAGAAGAAGCCCCGGTCAGGAGGAGAAAAAAGAGCTACCACCCCAGAAAAAGAGCCTCAAGAGCCGTACCTGACGACGTCAACCGCGAGAGAGGACACCGTTCGATGTTCTCCGGCGTCACCAGCTCCTCGGTCGATTGGCGATTCTCCAGCAGACGGGCAGCCTGCTGCTCCACGTGGGGAGGGAACTCCTCCTGGCGAGGGGGCAGATTCGGGTGAAAGTTGGGCGAGGTCCGGCATCTCCAGATCTCGTCCGTCGCCACCGCCTTCACCCAGAAGAATTGGGTCTTCCACCCCTTATGCGAGGAGTCCTTCGCCGCAAGCGAGATGCAGCTCCTGTTCCTCCGCGACTGGATGAAGTAGAAGCCTTTCCCCGCCTGCGGGTGCGCTTTCAACTCAAAGAAGAAGTGGAAGAGGTCCGGAGAAGGGTAGATGTCACGCTGGCGACACAGAATCCCGAAGGCCGAAAGAAGAAGATAGGAGTTGGCCACCAACTGAATAGGTGCCAATCGGAAAAAATTGAGAAGCTGCAGCACGTAAGGATCGAAAGGAAGCCGAAATCCGCTCTTCCAAGCCAGAAGGAAGGTGCAAATAAGCCCAGCACGATCATCCAAACTCGTCTCGTACGGAGTGGCGGCAACAAAGCTATAGCGGAGAGGCAGACGGAAACGGTGCTTTAACCTCCTCACCTCCGTCTCCCCCAACTCGCTACAGTTGGGGACGGGTTCCCGCCTCACCGGCACAGGCTCCGGGCTCCGGTCCGCCATCGAGTCGAGAGAAGATCCCTCGCACGAGCTTGAAGACTCCGGGGGAGAAGGAAGCTGCCGGATCGCCTCCGCGGTTATCCTCGCCAACTCTTCGAACGCCGCCGCAAGGCTCCGCGTCTCCGCTGTGCTCTCACGGCGCATCAAGAAGCAAGGAAAGCCTAAAACCCTGGAAGCCTAGAACGATGAACAGCGCCCCCTATAAACCCCTGAGGGTGGCGGCGCGCCGTTCCGTGCTCCGAGAAAAAGGGGGGCCCCTTCGTTTCAAATCCGTCAGGATCATCATTACGGGCCTCGGCGACCGCTATAAGCGGCTCCACAACGCCAACGGAATTCCACCCACCTGAGCCACGCCGGTCCAAAGCCTCGAAAAACTAATCATCCGAGCCCCCTTGGCTGGGGAGTAGGAGGGGGACAAGTGGAGAGGGGAATTTTCGCAGCTCACCACAAAGGCAGCCCAACAAGACCTACAAGGTCCAACCAGGCGAGCCCACCCAAGTGATAGCCCACAAGGCCCACTTCGGGAGAAAAGCCCAATAAATAAGACTCGAGGAACCAACTCTACCCGGCGGCCTTCTAGGCTCGGAGGGCCCGAGACAACGGTTAGGTCCCAAGGAAGGTCCGGCCTAAAGCCCTCTCCCCATCCGAGAGAGATAGGCTCCGGCCGATCTATCTGACCCCACCCTCGCCGGGCCATGCCTATCGCTCGGACGTGAGCTAGCATCCCCGAGGCTCGGTAAGACCGGTTGATTATCTGCAGGTGCGGCCGTTCAGAGTCCTCCGCCAGCGGGAGAGTCATGGGAGCTGCCGGACTCCAAGGGGATAACGTCCCCACGATCAGGCCATGAAAGCCTCCGTTAAAGACGTAACTCCCGCCGGGAACCCCTCAGCTTACAAGACTCCTGAAGGCGGCGCACTATTTAAGCAAGGGATACCCTCCGGAAGATGGTAAGATGAACTAGGCATTCACATACCCTAAGCTCCTGAGCACGATTCGCTTCACCCTTTGGTGGAGAGGATTCTCGCGCATCAGCTCTCTCCTCCCCCCATTATCGCTTCCACCATCGCTCTACTGACTTAACCATCGGAGGGTTTGCCCCAGGGAGATCCCCTGGGTCCTCTGACATGTTTCCCTCTCTTGCAGATTCATCTTCTGGTGATCCACAGCCCGCTCAGGACCCAACGCGAGATTCCGCCTCTTCATAAGGCATTGAAAAAGAAAACAAAGGAAAATTTAGAATTATTCCTAAAGAATAGCATGGAGGCTACCTGCATACTCATGAGTAAGATACCCAAAGGTTCCTGCGAGTCTTGTCTCAATTGAACATTTATCATCTGGTGCAAGCCGCACGAGTCCAAAATCTGAAACCTTGGCCCTCGTATCATCTCCAAGAAGGATGTTTGAAGACTTGAGGTCCCTGTGTATGAAGCTTTGGTGCGCCAAACTATGCAGGTACTCCACACCCCTTGCCACATCCAAAGCAATGCCAAGCCTTTTCTTCTAATCCAATGGCTTCAGCCCCTCTTCCTTCCAATGAAAGGGCTTAGCGTACCCTGAGGCATGTATTCATATACCAAGAGCCTCTCATTCCCATCCAAGCAGTACCCAAGGAGGGAGACCAAATTCTGATGTCAAACCTTTGTGAGGACTACAATCTCATACTTGAACTCAGGTAGGCCTTTTGATCCCATTACACGAGATTCCATTCGCTTCACTGTAATTTTGGTCCCATCATGCACCTCCCCCTTATAAACCGTTCCAAATCCTCCTCTGCCCAGAATGTTCTCCTCACTGAAATTGTTAGTCACATTCCTAAGTAGCTGAATAGAGATCAACATATTCCCTGTATCAACCACATGCAAATCGCCATGGCTGCTGCTCGCTAAGCTGTATGTATAGCTCGCAGTGCTAGACCCGCCATTCATGTTGGAACCTGCAACTGTGATCTTGACTACATCCGGGTCAGAACCAGAATGGCGGGAGTGGATCACTGTGGTGCTCTGGCTCAGGTCCCTCCCAAAACTATGCTGCTTCTTCTTGTACAGACCAAAACCCAACAGCCCAACCAGGAAGCCGGTGTCGCATTTGATTCTTAGCCACCCGGCGCAGGGGTCGTTCCCCTTCCAGTTCTATGCAAACCTGATTGGGTACCCAAACGACCCGGCTATGGACAGCAACGTGCTCACCCGGTGGTCACAACTCTCGGGGGCCGCCAGGCAGAAACTTTCCCGCTCCGAGTCGGCATCCACCACAGCGACGCTCTTCGCGAACTCCGGCACGGGACCCTGGAGGAGGTTGTTGGTCATGGTCACCTTCCTCAGCGCCGGCAGCCGAGTCAGTGACTCGGGTACGGGCCCCGTGAACTGGTTGTCCTGGAGCTACAGGTTCTCGAGCGAGGTGAGGCCGGAGAAGTCCGGTAGGGGACCAGAGAAGTCGTTAGACTGCAGCCAGAGCTCGGTGAGGGAGGTCATGTTCTGCACGACGTCGATGGCGCCGGAGAACCGGGGGCTCCCTCGCTGGTTGTTCAGCCACAGAGACAGCAGGTTGGACCTAGCAAAGCTCGCCGATAGGGCCCCCTAGAGGAGGTTGGCGCGAGGCTCGGGAAGGCGTTGCCGAAGAAGTCCGGGACTGCACCGTTGACGTTGGCGGAGTTGGCGGAGAAGTTTACCAGGTTGGAGGCGTCGGTGAGGCCGACGGGGAGCTCCCAAGGCTCGAAGGGGTTGCCGTCCAGGGAGATGGCCTGAAGGGCGGTGAGCCCGGCGAAGAGGTCGGCGGGGACGGAGGTGAAGAGGTTGTCGTAGAGGAGGAGGACCTGGAGGGAGGCGAGGTCGGCGAGGGAGGGAAGGGGCCCGACGATCCGGTTCTGCTGTAGCTCCAGGCGGACGAGGGTGGTGAGGTTGCGCACCTCGGGGGCGAGGGAGCCGGAGAGGCTCTGGTTCCCAATATGGATGGTGGTGACGCGATTGTTGACGCAAGAGATGTGGGCCCAGGTGCTGCAGGTAGCTTGGAGCATGCTTTGCCTGACAGATAATGGAATGAAACCCATTGAACCGGATAAAACCCCTTGAACCGACAGATAAAATCTCTTGAACCGGCGGAAAAAAATCGCTGTATCCTCTTATAGTATATAGTATAGATAGTAAGTCGATCCTGATGAGACTGTCACTTATTGAGCTGCGCAGACCTTTATGAGTTTTTGGACTGTGAAATGTTGGGGCTCAAATCTTTCTCTCTCCACCATCTTCTCTTAACTGAACGCTAATCTCTCTAATTTGTTTTCATCCCGTACTGTGACACCTTCAGATTGGACATGTTAATACATTAAGATGGAGTAAGTTCAAGTGTCAGTGTGCTGAAACGTAGTATCCTAAACATAAAGCACTAAAGATGTTGATATATCAATATATTAAGACGTTACTATGTCAACATTTTAAATGCACGGTGGTTACAAAGCGACTGAAAAGATCAGGACGACGGCTTACACAAAAGAAGTAAAAACAAACTCACGAAGCAAAGATTTACCTGTACATGAAAGGGTCAGTTAATTACACCCTGCACCCCCGTGCATGGGCCTTCAATTTTTTTCCCCCTTGTAATAATTCACTTTTCTCAATACCCCTTACCCTTTTATGTCCTTATTTGGTGCCTCTGTTTGTTTGTTTGTTTGTTTTTTGACATTAATATCAAGTAACACTTTAACGATAATATCCGGAGGTGATGAAATGTTATATATTGCAGATAGGAGTCTTAATATATTTTGGTACTACTTCAACATTGTAATGCTAAATACTTACAAGATACATATTTTGAATTCCAGGTAAAATCAGAGCGGGGCTGTGGGGCCATCAGATAAAAGAACGAGAAGAGATAAGCGTCCGGGGTAAAGTGAATTCTGACATATAAACAAAATAAAATCCAGACAATATCAATATTATCATAATTGAATCAGTATATGAATCAGTGAGTTGATTACATTTAAATCGGTTGGACCGTTCAATCGAACCGATTTGAACCGTGACGTCGTCATAATATCAAATCATTGATATATGATCCGACCCGATTCTATAACCCAAGACAATAAGAAATAAGTTATAATGATCAAAATAAAAAAGATATATGTATAATTATTAATCATGATTTTATAATTATACAAGTAAAAAAAATAATAATATAGTTAAATAAATTGACTTTAAAATCTTGTAATATTTTAATGATCTTCACTCTTCACAATTGACATTTAAGTTCCTTTAAAATTTTAAACTTCAAATATATCTAAAATAAAATGATAAATAGTAATAAATAAATAATAATAAGATATTTTTGTTCACATATGAATATTATTTTGAATATTTAAATATTTTTATGTTTATTTTTTTATTTTAAAGGGTGAATCGGGTCGGACCGGTTTGGATCGGTTCACCGGTCGAACTGCAGTTCGCGGTTCGTTCGTTTCATCCGATTCTTTAACATTAGACCGGACCGGCCTTAATCAGACCGATTCTTACATCGATTCACGGTCGAACTAATTAGACCTACCGATTCGATCCGATTCTGATATCAGCGGACAATATCAAGAGATCTTAACGAATTATCTCTAAGCCCCGCTTTGGAAAGGGTTTAAACCCTTGTTAACTAGGGGGTAACCACGGGTTAGGTGCACACAACGCTTTGTTTGCGGTCTTCCGTTAATCCGGTTCAGCAGTGGGGTAACCACGGGATATCCATGGGTTCCGAAACCCAGGGGGCGAGGTGGGTTTCACTTGTCCCGATTGCGCTGTCTCTCTTCTGCCCTCGTGTCTGGGAACTCAAGAACCGCCTCGAGTCCCTCCCGCCCGCGACGCTCGTCTTCTCTCCTTCGAACCCTAATCTCTCCTTCGAAATCCATGGATCTCCCCCGATTCGGCGTTGATGTCTCCCTCCCTCCGCGCAAAGACTTGTAATTGCTCGATCCTTCCTACGGCTGAGAAGGAGATCCGTCTGTGCCGCCGCTGGTTCATGTTCATTGTCATTCATCTCCGGTCAGTGGTGCCTTCCAGTCGTCATCCTTCGGGCCAAAAAATATGGTAGGGAATCTTGCAGCTTTGCAGTGTGGCGTCCCTTCCATCAGCTTCGCCTAGGTTATTGCAGCCGACCCCTTTCTCGTGAGTGACCAGTTCCATTTTCCCTCTTTTAAGCACCGCGACGATCGTCCGCCCCCCTTCTCCACCTGCTCTTAACCCCATCTTCCTCATATCTACGGATCCCCTATGTCGTTCATTTGTGTTGTCCGGTGCTACGATCGTTGTCTCTGGCAACCGTCGTACCCTGCTCAGTGTTTGATCCGATCGTTGGTGACGGGTGTGGTGTGTTAGATCTTTCTGTGCTGTCGTGTGGTTCAACCTTCACTCTTACATGTAAGATCTTCTTCTCCGTCTTGCCCAAATAATTAAATCCGTTATTATATTTTGTTCGTCTGTGGTTGAAAATGAAAGCCCCGACGTGCACATACTATCTGTGTGTACCTTGTTCTACTCATCCATATTTTCTACATACATTTCCCCCCCAATATTGGGGTTCTTATTGCTATACATCTGCCTTGATTTTCATATGTGTCGTCTTTAAATTTTTGTCATTGCTTCCTCCACTTTGGGGGCAGCTTTGGATGTTTTGGATGGCTTTTGTTTAGTCATTTGTCTAGCCAGGATCGTTGGTGGCAGACTCTATACTCTTACGTGTAAGGTCTTCTTGTCTGGCTTAACCAAAAAAGGTATGTACCTGGGTTCTATCTAAGCTGTGCAGATGACAAACAACAGTTTATAGTGCACAAGTGATATTGTTCCTTCTTCCGTTGTTATGCATTTGTAATACCCTTCCATGGTGACCTTATACTTTTTGAATCCTCTTTTCCTCGATGCTGCTATTCCTACTACTAACCATCTGCACTGTCATTCATGTCTCCTCTTTATAATGATTTATTCACTTCTCGGGTTACATTTGGGAGCATCTTACCATGAGTTGGGTGTCTTTTGTTCGAGGTGGTTTAATAATTACCTTCCGTGGACGTTTAAATTGGGCCACTACATGTTTAGTTTTGATGTTATTTGCTTTACTGCTTAATGTATGCGTTATGTATTCTGCTACTTTCAATATTAAAAAACAGAACAACTTTCAATTGTCAAATTTTCATATTATCTGTTATACATCAGGTCTACTTTTGTTGTTATATGACATTACCTTCACTGTTTAAAAACAGACGTTACTTTCATTTTTGAGTAAGATCAAGTGTGAGTTGTGTAACTTGTCCATTCCTAGTGTTATTTGTTATGCATCAAGCTTAGTTTTGATGTTATTATGCTACATTTAACCTCACTTGTGCTAGGTTAGACATTGATATATATAGCCTTGGCAATGAACCGGGTGCTGCCATCTAAGCAGGGATATTCTTTTGTAGGTACACATCGGCACGTGCTGTTGTTTCTATCAAAGTTCATCTTTATCTGTAAGAGCCCTCTCCTCTCTTTTAATTTTGATGTTACATAATCTACTATCATATGAATTATCACCATATTCTTACACCTTCATTGAAATGGCATGTACATTTACAAATGCAATGTGGTCATGGATAGTTTATTCTATCGTATTATTAAGGTGATAGCAACTGCAAGTGACTGGACAAGTTACATGGAAAACCTAAAATATTAGTATCTATAGTAGACTTGGTCTAAGTAATATAAAAATCCTTGAAATCTTATGTTACAAATATTTAGGGTTGCCACTTTCATACTACTTTTTGTTGGTACCATAAACTGTGATAAGTTTGAGAAAGATGTTAAAATGTCTTGGCCTGCATGTTCATATGTTTACCTCGACAAATTACAGTTTTTAGTACACAAGTGATATTATTCCTTCTTCTGTTGTTCTGCATTTGTAATACACTTTCGAAAGTGACCTTATATTTTTTGCATCCCTTTTTCCTCGATGCTGCTATTCCTACTGCTAACCATCTGCGCTGTCATTCATGTCTCTTCTTTATAATGATTTATTCACTTTTTCCTCTACATTTGGGAGCAGCTTACCATGAGTTGGGTGGCTTTTATTCGAGGTGGTTTGATAATTACCTTCTGTGGACGTTAAAAATAGGCCACTTCAGGTTTAGTTTTGATGTTATTTGCTTTACTGCTTAAGGGTCCTCGTCCTCCGGGAAAGAGGTTTTCTACAGGGCGCGGAGGGCGCGCTCTTGCTCTGCAAAACGTCTTTCGAAATCCCTAAGTCGGAGGGATAGTTCTGGCTGCGGTCGTGCCGTGGGACTGGAGGGAGCGTCGTGGCGATCCTCAGGAACGTCAGCGCCCGGGCGCGGAGGCCTCGCCCCCTGTTTCCCTTTTCTGGGTGTGGAGGAAGCCTCTTGCTCCGGGGGCGGAGCTTGCGAGGGTCCTCCAACGTTGTTGCGGATGAGCTGCTGACCGCGGAGGGTGAAGCGGCCCCCGGCGGTATGCTGGGACGCACTTCGACGGGGGGGCTCCCGGACGGGGCGCGGGACCTGGCATCCCTTGCCGCCTGGGCCCTCATGAGCTCCTCGAGGACGTCAAGCTTCTTATTGAGGGCCTGGAAGACCTCGTCGCCACCGTTGGGGGGTACCCCTGTCGCCGTCGGAGGGGGCGGCGGCCCGTTGGTGGGGACGCTGGCATTGGAGGGAGGGTTCTGTGAGGCCCTAGAGGGGCCATCTCCTACCGCCACCATGGCCTTACCCCTCTCGCCGGCGGACCTCCTCCCTGAGCTTCTTCTCACCATCTTGGCACTTCGTGCGTTTCCCACAGACGGCGCCAGATGAAGAGGCGAAATCTCGCGCTGTGTCTTGAGTGGGCTGTGGATCACCAGAAGATGAACTGCAAGACAGGGAAACGTATCAGAGGGCCCAGGGGGTTTCCCTGGGGAAAAACCCTCCGATGGTTAAGTCAGTAGAGCTGTGGTGGAAGCAATAATGGGGAGGAGAAAAATTAGTGCGCGAGATTCCTCTCCACCAGAGGGGTGAAGCGAATTGTGCTCAGGAGTTTGGGTGTATGAGTGCCTTAATGGCCCTTCCCTTCCACCGGAGGGTATCCCTGGTTTAAATAGTACGCCGCCTTCAGGAGTCCTGCAAGCTGAGGGGTTTCCGGCGGGAGTTACGTCCTCAACATGGGCTTTCATGGCCTTATCGTGGGAACGTTATCGCGTCGAAGTCTGGCGGCTTCTTGATTCCCTTGTCCGTTGGGGAATCTTAACGGCAGCACGAATGGATAATATCCCGTCTGGCCGAGCTTCTGAAACGCCAGCCCTGTCCGGGCGATGAGCATAGCTCGGCGAAAGATGGGTTGGATAGGTCGGCGAATGCCTGTCTCTCCCGGGCGGGGAAACGGCTTGGGCCGGACCCTCCTTGTGACCTGACTATTACTCGGGCCCTCCGAGCCTAGGGGCCGCCGGGGATAGTTGGTTCCTCGAGTGTTGGTTCATTGGGCTTTTCTTTCCTAAGTGGGCCCTGTGGGCTGTCACTCAGGTGAGCTTGCCTCGTTGGACCCTGTTGGGTCTTGTTGGGCTGCTCTTTGAGTGGGCTGCAGAAATCCCCTTCTCCACGTATGTTTAACAGGGAATTATGGATGCCAATAATCTTGTGATACGGCTTATACATGAGGGGATTGTAGCATGCCATAACACGGTTGAATGTATAATGGAAGATTTAGTAGATGTGATGGATGAAGAAATGACTGTTGTTTGTGTGCCTAGACCTATGCATACATCTCACTACACAGGACATGTGTGGGTCCATGACATTTTAAGGGGTCATGAAAAATGATGTTACAACATGTTCAGGGTTAACCAACCGATGTTCTTTCGTTTGCGTGACGTCCTCCTAGAGCGGGGATTGATAAAAGACAGCCGATTTGTCACAGCAACTGAGCAATTGGCGATGTTTCTATACGCAATGGGTCACGGCGTTACAATTGGTGCCATGTGCGAGCACTTCCAGCACTCATCGCAGATAATAAGTCACCATGTGAATCATGTGTGTAATGCCATAGTTGCACTTAGGGGAACATACATCCAGCTCCCGACAACAACAGAAGAGGTGCATCCGTTCATTCGACATAATGACAAGTTCGACCCCTACTTTAAGGTAACTTATATTCATTACCGCTGGATTTGCAACAACATTTGTGACGCCCCGACTCAGAGACCCGGTTTAGTCGTAAAGACTCGCGTCGGATCTCGATCGGAACGTCACAGTGGGAACAACCCAAGCGGTACAATTACGATTGAGAATTACATATAAACACTGAGATATCATTGCAGCAGAAATGAAAATACCCAATTCATCAACTTATAGTCAAAGACTACATCCACATAGATAGAAATAAAGATAATAATTTCACAAGTCTTTCATTACAAATCCAAATTTCACACACATTATTTTTTTTCTAACAAAATCAATACAACTCATAACACAACTACCTAAGATAATAACTCGAAGTAAACTCCAAACTACGGTCAGAACACTGCGAGATCACTCCTCGCTTTCCTCTACCGCTTCTCCTGAAAATGTTCAACGGGGTGAGTCTACGAATAGACCCAGCAAGAGACTAGCATAGTCCCCAGTCATAACATGTAAGAGCACACCTAAAGTGATTTACGGTATTTCATTTTACCAAGTGATCATAAGTCATGCTATTAACCTTTTATAGATAAAACATGTACAATAAAACTCTATTCTATCACTGATAATTTAACATTTGTAAATATTACTATGCAAGGTAGTTCAGTTCATTTACCAGTAGAATGATTCCAGTACTAGGTGGAGTAGTCTCACGCATAGTGATAGGATCCAGACATACATAATCTGCCCTTTTCCAAATCACCATTTGATATACTGGAGATTCATTAACAGTGAATATTTACCGTGTAGTAACAGTAAAAATGCAACAACAGTAATTTCAATATCAGTTAAAAGAGCAGTAGCAATAGTTTCAGTGAACAGTAAAAGCAGTTCCAATATCAATTCAGTAAATAGTAATAGTCGTATAATTAACGACTCAGTGAACAGTAAAAGTATTTCAGTATCAATTCAGTATGCAGTAACAGTCGTTCAATTTAAGTTCAGTAAACAGTAACATTGGTATAAATAGCCAGACACAGTGCCCAAACCACCACTAGAAGGACAGTCAGTCGGTACTCGATCACCTAGGTAAGTAGTGATGAGTCTTGGTTACTGCGCAGAACCGGAAGAAGTCCTCTCCAGCTTAACCAGTGGTACTTGTCCACCTCCAGAATTTCAATCCCCGTTACCCTCAGGGCCAGTACAATGTGAACCTCTCCATAGGGGCATTTCTATAGTTTGGTTCCAGTCTCCCCCTATGGTGGCAGTGTCCATTTGGCATTACTAACGGTACAGTAAAAATATAAATATGACTTATATGAAATGGACACATGCCACTCAAAATTCATGCTGTGAATATTAATATACAAATACTAAAAATTATTTTTCTTTTTCTGAAATTCTCAAGTTATTCATATATAATGACATATCTATATATCAAAAATTTCTAAATTTATTTACAGGTATCAGAATGTCTTGAAATTTCAGGGAATCAATATAATTACAGAAAGAATCCAAACATAAAATTTTCATCAATTTTCAGACAGAATTTATAATTTTATAGAATTACTTGTATATCAACATGTATCAAAAATTTACTAAATTTAGCTACCATGTTCTGAAAATCACTTAACTTTTTATTATATCATATTTATATGTAACATTACACATAAAATTTTCCACAAATTTTCATGTAGTAATTTGAAAATTTTCAGAATTACATCTATTTCAACAAGTATCATAAATTAACTCAATTTAGTTACTATGTTCTGAAATTAATCAAATTTTTACTGCAAATCACATTTACATGTAACATTATACAGAAAAATTTTCATAAATTTTCATACAGGAAATTGAATTGTTCCAGAATTGTATAAATTTTCCTATACATGGAAAATTAACTAAATTTATTCACAAAACTCTAAAAGTCACCATAATTCGTAAAACCATCATCCATAAAAGAAATATCAAATTTAAAACTTCTTATTATTTTTTCCACTGCATTACTATTTTTCACACTGTATTACTATTTTTCACACTAAGTAACAAAAATATATCATGAGTAACAAATCAACTAAATATATCCAAAATGATCAGATAATTTTTAAAAATTTACAGAATGTTGTTTCATACAGAAGTGTCATACATAAAAAATTTCATCATTTTTCATTCAGTAAGTCTATTTTATAAAATTTTATATCAGCTTCTAAAATTTATAATAATTTACAATAATAGCTTTTAAATAGATAAAATGATCCAGAACACTTTTAATGACCAAAATATACTGAAAACTAACTTAACAATATTCTATATCAATTCTGAAATATTCTCAGAATTTTTCACAGAGTATTAATATTTATTCAAATTTCTAATCATTTATTTAAACATGGGTAATTATACTAGTAAAGATTCTGTTATCAGACTAAGGTGAAAATTTCATCACTTAGTTCTAACATAGCATTCTGGTAAAGTTTCAAGAATTTCCATATAGTATTTCTATTTATCCCATAAATTTATACCTCTAACAAAATATCAAAAATTATATAATATTACTTGCAGGCATCAGTAATTATTAAAAATTTTAGAATACAACAACCTTAATGTAAGAACCTTTCTGTGAAATTGTAATATTTTGGTGAACATGATCTCTAATTTCTGTAATTTCTATATAATTATTTATATATATTATCATGTATGAAAATCCATTAAAATAAAAATCGTGATTTAGAAATTATGAAAATTTTTCTGTACATGGAATTCACAGTAAGATGCATTCTTAAAATTTTAGGTGATTTAATATCATCCTTTTAATATTTTAGTATAATTGAACACATTAAAGATAATATTAAAATATTCATAAACGTAATAATAAATTAAATCAGACATAAAAAATTTTACATAAAGTTTAGACCATCATATTTCATGATTCTGAAAATTTTCTAAGTTTATCTTACACCGTTTCCAATTATAAGACATTAATCACTTGATTTATCCTTAATTACATGCTTTAATATTAATGATCTAACACTAATCCGACTAAGATATGATCACAGATCATAAAATAACGGTTTATGCACTTAACTACCTATATAGATGCTAATTACACACCTTAAACCAATCTAAATATGCTAATCCATGCTAATCAATGAGATAAAATACTAATCACTTACCTTAATGATGCTTTAACACCTCCCTAATAGGCTCTGGACCTTCTCCTCAGCACCTCACGTACCCAGCTTCCAAAGGATGCAAAAGAAGCCCCTTACCCCTCTATTTATAGTAGTTTTGGCCTAATCCATCTTAACCCTTCATTTAATCAAGGGTGTAGATTTAACCAATTAATCAAAGATTACTTTATTGAATTTTGACATTCAAACTCCACCTACATATCCACCTAATTTCTTTTGACTATCCTGCATTTTTTCTTTCATTTTTTTATATTTATAACATGTGTTATTTGACTAAAGAAGGAAGATAATTAAGCTTACTAATAAACAAGATTAACAAAAAAAAATTTATAATGTGAAAGCCGCAAAGCGGCCGCAAGGGTGGCCGCCGGCACGTATTTTTTTTAAAATTTTTATTTTTTTTTTATTTTTTAACCTTCCATCTTTTTTCTTACGTTTTTGACCTTTTTAACCTCTTATTTAATTTTTTTTCTTTCTTCATTTTCTTTAACTTTTAAACCTCCTTTTTGACTTAAATAAATATAATAAAACTAATAGTTTTAAACATTTAATCATGCACAATTTTTTTTTAATAATCAAATAAAATACTCTAACAATCAAATACAAATACTCTAAAATCGTAGGGCATTACACTCTCTCCCCCTTAAAGAAAACTTCATCCTCGAAGTTTGGGGCTAGATCACATACCGAATAGATGATACTTCTTCTTCATTGCTTCCTCTAGAATCTTCCTTCTCAAATCGGCTATATCAGGTACACAGATCCGGTGCTGAAACCGAATCACTCCATCTTCATCACGAGCAAAGTCGGTCTTCCCGATCAATCCTTACAGTTGGGGATCATCTTTTTGCACATCTAATATCTCGTCAAGCACTGTTGATCTAATGGTCAGTTGAGACACAAATGCTTGACACAGTTGAGGCTCGATCACAGCCATAAGCTGCGCTGCATCTTCGATCATCTTCCAATCCTGCTGCATTATAACTCTCTTCCTGCTGAGAGCATCGGCTACTATTTGTGCCTTTCCTGGATGGTATCGCAATTCGAAGTCATAATCTTTCAAGAATTCGACCCATCTTCTTTATCTTAGATTCAACTCCTTCTGAGAGAATATGTACTTCAGACTCTTGTGGTCAGTGAACACTTCGAACTTGACGCTGTAAAGATAATGACGCCAGATCTTCAATGCATGAACCACTGCAGCCAATTCCAAATCATGAGTCGGGTAATTTCGCTCATGATCCTTTAGTTGGCGAGAAGCATAAGGGAGCACCCTTCCATTTTGCATCAATACACTACCTAGTCCAACCTTCGATGCATCAGAATAGATAGCAAAGTCATCCTCATTGTTAGGCAAAACAAGAATTGGTGCCGATGTCAGCCTAGCCTTCAGCTCTTGGAAACTCTTCTCACAGCTCTCAGACCATATATATATGACTCCCTTTCGGGTCAACTTGGTTAGTGGCGCCGCTAGAGATGCAAATCCCTCAATAAAGCGATGATAGTAACCAGCTAACCCTAAGAAACTCCGAATCTCTGTGGGAGATTTAGGAGTCTCCCATTCCAGAACTGCCTGGACCTTTGTGGGGTCAACGGCAACACCATTGCCTGAGATTACATGTCCGAGGAAATGAACCTCCGTCAGCCAAAAGTCACATTTGCTGAACTTAGCATACAGCTCATGCGCTCTTAGCATCTCGAGGACGATTCTCAAGTGTTCCCGGTGTGAAGCTTCATCAGGAGAATATATCAGCACATCATCAATAAAGACAACCACAAAGGTGTCAAGATAAGGTCTAAACACCCGATTCATGAAGTCCATAAAAGCAGCAGGGGCATTTGTCAGACCAAAAGGTAGCACCAAGAATTCATAATGACCATATCTCGTTCGGAATGCTATCTTGGATGTGTCTTCTTTCTTTATCCTCAACTGATGGTATCCCGAACGCAGATCAATCTTTGAGAATAATGTGGCTCCTTGCAACTGGTCAAACAGGTCATCAATGCGGGGTAAAGGATATTTATTTTTAATGGTCATCTCATTAAGTTTACGATATTGAACGCATAACCTAAGAGAACCATCCTTCTTCTTCACAAATAGAACTGGGGCTCCCCATGATGATACACTTGGACGGATAAACCCCTTGTCTAACAAGTCTTGAAGTTGCTTTTTAAGTTCTGCCAATTCTGCTGGAGCCATTCGGTAGGGTGCCTTAGAGACAGGTGCTGTGCCAGATAACAAGTCAATGGCAAACTCTAACTCCCTTGCAGGTGGTAACCCGGGCAAATCCTCTGGAAACACATCAAGAATTTCCCGAACAACCTCGATCTCTGCTATAGTCGGGGATTGATCAACATCCGACTTCGTGACTACGCTTGCCAAGAATGCATCGTAGCCCTTCCTCAACATTCGCACAGTTTTCATTGCTGAAACTACTAACTTCTTCCCAGCCATATGCTTCAGTAAGGGATGAGAAAACTCTCTCTCTAGGGATGCGAAAAATTACCCTCTTCCTTCGACAATCTATCAGAGTGTAATGCTCTTCTAACCAGTCCAGTCCTAGGATAGCATCAAAGTCTTGCATAGGTAAACAACAAAAACAACCAGGCAGAGTTCTTCCTTCTATATTAACTAATAGTGAGGGGATATGCCTCTTGGTAGACACTGCTCCTGCAGGTGTGTGTACCAACAGGGGCACGTCTAGTTCTACTGATTCAATTCCAAATTCTTCATGCAATTGACTAGCAAACTTCTCAGAGATAAAAGTATGTGTGGCACCGGTGTCAAACAATACTCTAGCATGAATACCATTGATAGAAATAGTACCTTCTGTGAGATCCTCTGCCTGTTCGGCATCCTCTCTCGCAAGTGCAAATACCCGAGCTGGTGCTCGGGGTCTCCCCGTAGGTCTCGCTGCTCCTGGTCTGGATGCTACTACTGCTGGTCTGGCTGCCACTGGAGCTGCTGTTGCTGCTACTGGCCGAGCCGCAATAGGTTGCATCAACTTTGGACAATCTCGAATCATGTGACCCTTATCGCCACAACGGAGACATCTGCCGGTGGCGATCCAGCATACTTCCCCGCCATGGCGCTTGCCACATTGCTTGCATTCCAGTTTGTTGCTGCTCCAAATTGGTGGCGTGGTCTTCCTCGCCACCAACGGTCGTGACGGATTGCTCATCACCTTCTTGCCCTTGTCATTCCGGTGAAATGGTGCTGATGGTCTTTTTGTGGAAATCCTCTTCTCTTCCTGATATAACTCCAAGTCGCTCTCTTGACGACATGCCGCGCCAAGAGCCGCCTCCATAATAGCCAGATCTAGTGCAACTAGGCGGGTCCGAAGCGACGGTCGTAGACCCGCCACAAATTTCTTCACCTTCCTCCTTTCATCTGTAGCAATATGTGGTGCATATTTTGCTAATTCCGCGAACTTTGCTTCGTACTCGAGCACGGTCTTCGACCCCTGAGTTAGGGCAAGAAAGTCCTGCTCCAGCTTGTCTTGCACATGTTCCGATATGTACTTTACCGTGAATAGTTCCGTGAATTCTTCCCAAGTAATTTCATATTCCAGCCTGTCAGATTGATTCCTCAGAATGGACGCCCACCATACGTCCGCTCTCTCATGTAGCATATACGCCGCCAGACTAGTCTTGTCCTCATCTGCACACCGGATGACCCGGAAGATCTTCTCGATCTCGCGGAGCCAGTTTTCAGCCATGATTGGCTGACTCTCCCCCTTAAAAGAGGGTGGTGACATCCGTCGAAACCTCTCCATCATAGTCACCCCTCCTAAACCCTGCTCCTGCGGTGACGCTGCCTGAGTCTGGAGTTGCACTTGAAGTGCCGCCTGCGTCTGCGCCTGGGTCTGCAAAGCTTGAACCAGGCCTTGCATGAACATTCCATAGTCCACCAAAGGTGGTGGGGGCGGAGCTGGGGGTCCTCTCGGCTCCTCCTGAGTATCGTCATTCAGAGCTGCACGACGACCTCCTCCCGCCATGGTCTGACAATACAAATATTCGATTAAGTTTTCATCATAACTCCCTACTAATTTAGGATTTTTAGAATGTGGATTAAGATGATGACCATTTGTCTAAATTCTCAATCTTGGGCTCTGATACCACTCTCTGTGACGCCCCGACTCGGAGACCCGGTTTAGTCGTAAAGACTCGCGTCGGATCCCGATCGGAACGTCACAGCAGGAACAACCCAAGCGGTACAATTACGATTGAGAATTACATATAAACACTGAGATATCATTGCAGCGGAAATGAAAATACTCAATTCATCAGCTTATAGTCAAAGACTACATCCACATAGATAGAAATAAAGATAACAATTTCACAAGTCTTTTATTACAAATCCAAATTTCACACACACTATTTTTTTTCTAACAAAATCAATACAACTCATAACACAACTACCTAAGATAATAACTCGAAGTAAACTCTAAGCTGCGGTCAGAACACTGCGAGATCACTCATCGCTTTCCTCTACCGCTTCTCCTGAAAATGTTCAACGGGGTGAGTCTACGAATAGACCCAGTAAGAGACTAGCATAGTCCCCAGTCATAACATGTAAGAGCACACCTAAAGTGATTTACGGTATTTCATTTTACCAAGTGATCATAAGTCATGCTATTAACCTTTTACAGATAAAACATGTACAATAAAACTCTATTCTATCACTGATAATTTAACATTTGTAAATATTACTATGCAAGGTAGTTCAGTTCATTTACCAGTAGAATGATTCCAGTACTAGGCGGAGTAGTCTCACGCATAGTGATAGGATCCAGACAGACATAATCTGCCCTTTTCCAAATCACCATTTGATATACTGGAGATTCATTAACAGTGAATATTTACCGTGTAGTAACAGTAAAAATGCAACAACAGTAATTTCAATATCAGTTAAAAGAGCAGTAGCAATAGTTTCAGTGAACAGTAAAAGCAGTTCCAATATCAATTCAGTAAACAGTAATAGTCGTATAATTAACGACTCAGTGAACAGTAAAAGTAGTTCAGTATCAATTCAGTATGCAGTAACAGTCGTTCAATTTAAGTTCAGTAAACAGTAACATTGGTATAAATAGCTAGACACAGTGCCCAAACCACCACTAGAAGGACAGTCAGTCGGTACTCGATCACCTAGGTAAGTAGTGATGAGTCTTGGTTACTGCGCAGAACCGAGAGAAGTCCTCTCCAGCTTAACCAGTGATACTTGTCCACCTCTAGGATTTCAATCCTCATTACCCGCGGGGTCAGTACAGTATGAACCTCCCCATAGGGGCATTTCTATAGTTTGGTTCCAGTCTCCCCCTATGGTGGCAGTGTCTATTTGGCATTACTAACGGTACGGTAAAAATATAAATATGACTTATATGAAATGGACACATGCCACTCAAAATTCATGCTGTGAATATTAATATACAAATACTGAAAATTATTTTTCTTTTTCTGAAATTTTCAAGTTATTCATATATAATGACATATCTATATATCAAAAAATTTTAAATTTGTTTACAGGTATCAAAATGCCTTGAAATTTCAGGGAATCAATATATTTACAGAAAGAATCCAAATATAAAATTTTCATCAATTTTCAGACAGAATTTAAATTTTCTAGAATTACTTGTATATCAACATGTATCAAAAATTTACTAAATTTAGCTACCATGTTCTGAAAATCACTTAACTTTTTCTGCATATCATATTTATATGTAACATTACACATAAAATTTTCACAAATTTTCATGCAGTAATTTGAATTTTTTCAGAATTACATCTATTTCAACAAGTATCATAAATTAACTAAATTTAGTTACTATGTTCGGAATTAATCAAATTTTTACTGCAAATTACATTTACATGTAACATTATACAAAAATTTTTTTATAAATTTTCATACAGGAAATTGAATTTTTCCAGAATTGTATAAATTTTCCTATACATGGAAAATTAACTAAATTTATTCACAACACTCTAAAAGTCACCATAATTCGTAAAACCATCATCCATAAAAGAAATATCAATTTTAAAACTTCTTATTATTTTTCCCACTGCATTACTATTTTTCACACTGCATTACTATTTTTCACACTAAGTAAGAAAAATATATAATGAGTAATAAATCAACTAAATATATCCAAAATGATCAGATAATTTTTAAAATTTTACAGAATATTGTTTCAAACAGAAGTGTCATACATAAAAATTTTAATCATTTTTAATTCAGAAAGTCTATTTTATAAAATTTTATATCAGTTTCTAAAATTTATAACAATTTACAATAATAACTTTTAAATAGATAAAATTATCCAGAACACTTTTAATGACCAAAATATATTGAAAAATAACTTAAAAGTATTCTATATCAATTCTGTAAAATTCTCAGAATTTTTCACAGAGTATTAATATTTATTCAAATTTCTAATCATTTATTTAAACATGGGTAATTATACTAGTAAAGATTCTGTTATCCGACTAAGGTGAAATTTTCATCACTTAGTTCTAACATGCATTTTAGCATTCTGGTAAAGTTTCAAGAATTTCCATATAGCATTTCTATTTATCCCATAATTTTATACCTCTAACAAAATATCAAACATTATGTAATATTACTTGCAGGCATCAGTAATTATTGAAATTTTCAGAATACAACAACCTTAATGTAAGAACCTTTCTGTGAAATTTTAATATTTTTGTGAACATGATCTCTAATTTCTGTAATTTCTATATAATTATTTATATATATTATCATGTATGAAAATCCATTAAAATAAAAATCGTGATTTAGAAATTATGAAAAAATATTTATACATGGCATTCACAGTAAGATGCATTCTTAAAATTTTAGGTGATTTAATATCATCCCTTTAATATTTTAGTATAATTGAACACATTAAAGATAATATTAAAATATTCATAAACGTAATAATAAATTAAATCAGACATGAAAATTTTTATATAAAGTTTAGAACATCATATTTCATGATTCTGAAAACTTTCTAAGTTTATCTTACACCGTTTCTAATTATAAAACATTAATCACTTGATTTATCCTTAATTACATGCTTTAATATTAATGATCTAATACTAATCCGACTAAGATATGATCACAGATCATAAAATAGCGATTTATACACTTAACTACCTATATAGATGCTAATTACACACCTTAAACCAATCTAAATATACTAATACATACTAATCAATGAGATAAAATACTAATCACTTACCTTAATGATGCTTTAACAGCTCCCTAATAGGCTATGGACCTTCTCCTTAGCACCTCACGTACCCAGCTTCTAAAGGATGCAAAAGAAGCCCCTTACCCCTCTATTTATAGTAATTTTGGCCTGATCCATCTTAACCCTTCATTTAATCAAGGGTGTAGATTTAACCAATTAATTAAAGATTACTTTACTAAATTTTGACATTCAAACTCCACCTACCTATCCACCTAATTTCTTTTGACTATCCTGCATTTTTTCTTTTTTTTTATATTTATAGCATGTGTTATTTGACTAAAGAAGGAAGATAATTAAGCTTACTAATAAACAAGATTAACAAAAAAAAATATTTTTTTATAATGTGAAAGCCGCAAAGCGGTCGCAAGGGGGCGGGGCGGGGGCGGCGCCCGCGCTCGCGAGCGCGTCGCCCGCGCGGGCGCCCCGCGTGCTCGCGCACGCGGGCCGGCGTGGGCGGCGGACCGCCCAATTTTTTTAAAATTTTTTTTAATTTTTTTTATTTTTTAACCTTCTATCTTTTTTTGCGTTTTTGACCATTTTTAGCCTCTTATTTAATTTTCTTTTCTTTCTTCATTTTCTTTAACTTTTAAACCCCCTTTTTGACTTAAATAAATATAATAAAACTAATAGTTTTAAACATTTAAACATGCACAATTTTTTTTAATAATCAAATAAAATACTCTAACAATCAAATACAAATACTCTAAAATCGTAGGGCATTACAACATTCTAATGGGACTATATTATAATTGCAGGATGCATTGGGGGCAATAGATGGCACACATGTCTCTGCCAATGTTCTAGCTTCGAAACATGCATGTTATCGTAACCATAAGCAACAAATAACTCAGAATGTAATGACTGCTGTATCTTTTGATTTACATTTCCAATATTTGGCCGCCGGTTGGGAAGGCTCAGCGGGTGATCAGAAGGTCTTGACTTGGGCCATAGAAAAGGGGGGTTTTAGAGTGCCTCCGGGTGAGTTCAAATTTAACGTTACCTTCTCTAAAATTCATCTCGAAAATCTAAATACAGAATTTATAATATATTTTCACTTTTTCTTCAGGTAAATATTATCTTACCGACCTTGGGTATGCAAACACAGGCAGTTTCCTCTGCCCTTATCGGAGAGAGTGTTATCACATTTCGCAATATCGAGGCCGTGGTACTAGGGGTTATCGGAATTTGCGAGACAAGTTTAATCACCGCCATGCGCAACTGAGGAATGTTGTAGAGCGAGCGTTCGGGGTGGTCAAGATGCGATTTCAAACGTTGAAAGAGGGGAACATGTACCCAATTCGCACCCAAATATTAATTATTGTTGCATGTTGTGTCGTCCACAACTTCATACGTCAGGAGCAAGGGGATGACTTCTACTCTCAACATGCACAAGTTGACATTGAAGATGTCGGTGATAAGGATGTGGATCCCAATGTCCCTGTGGCGTCTCGTGACATTAGGGAGGGAGAGCAGCTTAGGGACACTATTGCTACTCATCTCTGGCTTCAAACTTGATCTAATGTTACCGTACCACTTTTGTTATTAATGCTAATATTCACCTTCTCTAAATATGCCTTCGAGTCCAACACAATTGTTGTGACAAGTTGTTTAATTTTGTCAGGTGCGTTATTGTCATTTGACAGGTGTTATTCTAAAACACCCCTTAGAGAGTCCCTATGTTTGTCGCCCCCGGTGTATGCCCAACTGGTCATGAGCGTGCATGGTTGGGTGTCATACACGACAAAGGAATGCAACTCCATCACTTTCATGCCCGTTTGTCATTTGGGTCATACCTCCAAAACGAGGCAGCATCATTTGTGCACCGACTAGGGGGTGGGGCGACGATGAATGGGTTCTATGATTTCATGTTAGGATAGGATGAGCACTTGTGACAGCCCAACATGAAAAATGACAACAAACATCCCAAAACCCATACTGAGCCCACCCAACCATCGAAATCTTCATGTTCAAGTTTAATCTGGGATTGTCGGGCGCCGCAGTCTCCAATAATCATTTATGCACAGGTAAAATGGTGTCCACTTATGTTTCAAAATTTGATATCATCTATTGTTACTCGTACTAATAATGCTTTTTTTCCTTGGATATAGGTGCTCTTTTAAAACATATGTGCATGCATTATTAGCTTTACATGTATGCCTGCGTTATAGTTGTTCAGAGGATGGCATAGAGATTATTCAAGATTTGTAGTCAATTATTCTTCTGTGTTGTTGGAAGTGCTAAGTAATTGACCAGAATGTTCAGGGGTGAAAGGATCACGCACTGGTTCCTGCAATCAATCTAATTCTCTCTCTATTGTACAAAGGTGAAGTCAGATGTTAATTTCTATATAGTATAGTGTATTATGTCTTTCATTAACTTGGCCTTGCACAGGGTACGTTTTGATTTGATGGTTTGGATGCAATCAACGTTTCATAATAAGGTGTTGTCTTTAGTTTTCACAGTTAATTTGTCCAGATTACCTTGTTAGTTATGATGTCTGTAGACACGCCCATTTTGACATTTTCGCGGGTAAATCTCATATTACATCGTGATGTCCCAAAGTGGCCTGCGCATTTGATTCATGTGGGTGATTAGTCATTTTTCAGGCTATTACATAAAATAATAATAGTAATAATAATAATCAGAAAAGGTTAGAAAAATACAAAAAATGAGAAAAGCTTATAAAAAAGAGCTTATAAGATAATTCAAAAAAATAAAATAATAAATAAAAGTAAAAAAGGTATAAGAAAATACAACAAAAAAATCAAAATGTTACAAGAAAATACAAAATTCAAAAAAATAATAAGGTTATAAAAAAATCCAGAAAAATTGAGAAAAGTTTAAAAATAATGAGAAAATGTTTTTTAAAAAAATAATAAAAAAACAACAAAATTCTAATACATAAAAATAAATAATCCTATTTATGTATATATGTATATATATAAGGAGAAATCAATAAAAACATAAAAAATAGATAATATACATATTAATCCTTAATCTAATCTTTATTGGTACTAATCTTTAATATTAATCCTCATGTCTCTTTCTTATCTTCGTCCACCTCCTTTCTGTCTCCTTTCCCAGCTGCCCCAGCATAAGGCATCTTCCTTTACTCCCATCCTTTTCTTCTTTTTCTCCTTGTCTCTCCATCATTCTCTTTGTTCTTTCCCGCTTATCATCGCACACACACCTTGCTAACCACGTGGCACCCCGTCTCCAACACACACACACACGACACACTTCTCTGCCAACCCATCTCCTTCGCGTCTAACCCATCCCCCTCTCCCTCTGAACACCTCGGCCCGCAACACCCATGCGCCCTCTCAGCTTCCCTCTCTTACACTGTCCAAGCCGCCAACCTCCCCACATCTTTCCTGCTAACCCACAGCCGCAGCCTTCCCCGGCCTCCACCCTCTCTCCTAAACCACACCACCGCCGTTCATCTTTCTTTCCCACCTCGGCAAGCCCCTCTCTCCACGACGCCACCTCGCACCCGGACCAGCAACGGCAGACACCCCTTGCGTACGCGAGCTTCACCGGGCCAGTCACCGCGAAACCCGCCGGTGCAGCACCACCTTCAACACCCCCCCCTTTGTTAGCCGCTCTCACTGTCCCTCACACCATCTCCCTCTCCCAGCGCATGCACACGCCCAACACCCCATCATCGGACCGAACTCACCTCCGCCACCTTGCACTCTATAACCGCCGCCGGTGACCCTCCCTGCACCCACACCGCTGCCGAGCCACCCTCGCCTCTCCACGTCGGCCTTCCACACCGCTGACGAGCTCTCCCGGCCCTCTCACCGGCCACCGTCCAGACCACCGGCCACTTCGCACGGCGCCGCAGCCCAAGTCGCCGCCGACTGCTTCCGCGTCGCCACCCTTGCCGGAGCACCTCCCCCTGCACGCCGCAACCTCCTACCACCGCCGCTGACGCCGTCGACCTCACCCTGTCGTCACCGCCAACCTTTCTCTCCACGTGACTGTACCGCGCCGTCGTCGGCCACCGCCCTCGCCACCGACACCCCCTGCATGCTGCCGCGTTCGCAGCCTCCACGCCGCCGCTACACCGACCTCCCGGACCACCGTTCCCGTCTGCCATGAAGCCCGCCAGCCACCAGTCGCCCCTGAGACCATCCCCACGCCGGAGCGCCCCATCCACACTCGCTGCCGTCCAGTCCGTGCTCACCCTCCGTTGACCGTCGGCAGCTTCCTCCGGCCACCACCGCGTCGACCCCCACCTCCCGCCGTGCTCCTCTTTCTCTCTCTCTCTTCCTCTCTCCACCTCCTCCTCCCGATCTCTCTCACTCTCTCTCTTTTTTATTTTTTTTCCTTGCGACCTCCTTCTCACCCCCGTCTTCTCTCTTCTTCTCTCTCTCTCTTTCGTCTTCTCTCAGTTCTCTTTCTCTCTCTCTAGGTCTCTCTCTCTCTTTCCCTCTCTCATACTCTCTCTGTCTCTCTCCCGCAACCTCCCTCTCTTTTCTCTCTCTCGCACCCCCTCTCACTCTCTCTGTTTCTCTTTCTCTCGCCCCTCTCTCTCTCTCTTCTCTCTCTCTCTCCTTCTCTCTCTTCCTCTCTCTCACTCTCCCGCGAATTCTCTCTCTCTTTCATTCTCTCTTTCTATCTCTCACTCACCCTCTCCCTGTGTCTCTCCCCCCATCACGTACTCGCCCTATCTCTCTTCTTTCCCAGTATATATGTATACTTTACTTCTTATATATCTTGTATATATGTGTATTACATCTGTAATTGAAGTATAAAAAGATCCAAAGCGAAACAAACAGAGAGAGGAGTCTTCTCCTCTCTCTCCATTATATGATCATTTATATATATATATATATATATAGCTATATGAATATATACATATAAATATATATGTTCATATGAATATATATATATATATATATTTATATGTGTGTATGTATATTTTTATATAGATATATATGTGTGTGCGTATATTGATATAGATATATGGATATTTGTGTATATATTCTTATATGAATAATATCCTTGTTTGTATATTACATGCTCGAATATTTTGTTTACTCATATTAATTTCTCATTTAAAATATGCAGAAAGAAAGGTGAAGCCTTTGGCTTAGTTAGCACTCCCGCGTGTTCCCGTATATGGGAAAGCCGTTTCGTCCCACCGCTCGTCCCCGTGTTTGCATCGCCATCAGCGGCTCTATTTTTATTGTTATCGTTTTATTGTATTTTTAGTCTATTATTAAGTTATTAGTGTTTATCTTATGAATTGTTATCATATTATATCACTTGTCTAACTTAATTTTATTTTCTGTTTGTTTATTTTGTAGGGTAACCAGTCAAAAGCCCCGTTCTTCGACCCGTCGAACGAAGAGGAAGAAGGAACCCGCGCAAATCCCGCGTCAAAGGCCAAGCCATCAATCAACCAGTTCGGGGCCCACGGTCCCTGGCGATCACACCACCAAACGCGTGCTTGTAGTAAAATTTATTTTATGTCTATAATACCCGCGGATAACTAAATCCCGGGTCTGTTTGTACTATAATCGATCGCGGTGAGTCATTTCACCGTGGTCATTTATTTTCTGCATTTTCTTTCTGTACTTTATTATATTGTTGTTAAAACCCCGCACGGATCAATATCCTGCGGTGGTCTGTTTACTGTTATATTCATGTTATTGTTATTGTGTGAGGAGTGATATGCCGTTCTAAATTCCGAGTCTACGTGTGTCTTTGTGTCCGCCAACTTCTACTACGTAGAGTCCCAGGTTCGCACTCGGTATATAGAAAGCTGTCCTCGGAATGGTAGGTCACGCCTACCGGGAAGGGGTTCAGTTTGCGTGAGAGGGTCTTCGGATCCCGTTCTCCGCCCTGTACCGAAGGTCCGGTAAGTCTAGGCTCCACGTCCCCGTACAGAGTGACCTTTCAGGTCATACTCTCTACCCTCTTTTCTACATCATCCTTTTTACGCACGCGTTTTCATTTTCTTCATTTTTACTCTTTCACTCAGAGAGGGAGAAACCCCATCTCTCTCTCTCAGTCCACCACGTGACGCGTTCACATCTCTGGCGATCACGGTGGGACCTGCTTTTTACTTTTTTGGTTACCCACAAGCTTTCGGCACCCACGTGTGCCCCTCCTTTTGACACCCACGTGTGTCCCTCCTTTCGGCACCCACGTGTGCCTTTCCCTATTGCGCCCACGTGCGCTCACTCCCCTCGTGCACCTCGTGCACTCCCCCGGTCCTTTGTGGTTATTTGAGAGGTTAACGTTGTCTCGTGCACCACGTGCACTCCCCTCCGTTCGGCACCCACGTGTGCCCCTCCTTTTGACACCCACGTGTGCTCCCTCCTTTCGGCACCCACGTGTGCCTCTCCATTTAGCACCCACGTGTGCTCTCCTCTACTCGGCACCCACGTGTGCCCCTCCATTTAGCACCCACGTGTGCTCTCCTCTGTTTGGCACCCACGTGTGCCCCTCCATTTAGCACCCACGTGTGCTCCCTCACTCGGCACCCACGTGTGCCCTTTCTTATTACGCCCGCGTGCGCCACGTCATCCCCCTCGTGCACCACGTGCACTCTTATAGTCTTTTCTATTTTTCCAAGTGGTCTACGTGTTTCGGAAAGAAGAACGGCTATATCTTACTCTATCTGTTCATTGTTGTTATATCCTTGTTATATCACTGTTATTCTGCTATATTTGTGTGTTCTTGTGTGTTACATATCTTTATTCAGTATTGCATGTCACGCATCTACCCCTTTATTTTACTTTTCTAAGGATTAACCTTTCTCGGTGAAGGAAGGACTCTCCGTCGGGAATTCCTCTCGACGGACTAGGATCTCCTCCATCGGGACCTCCGTAAGTCCCCGACATCGAAGGATTCCCTCTTCGTTCACTGGGCAGGTTGTACCACTGAAGTACCCCGAAGTTAGTTACCTATCCGTGGTGAGACGAGTGTCCCTAGTTGACACGGCGGTAAAACCAAGGTGTAACTAGGATTTTTGCAAATTTTGTGTGAATATTTATATTTGTTAAAAAGACAAAAAAAGAGGTAAAACAAAAACAAAAAAAGTGGCGTAAGATCATCCACTTGTTTGGTAATCTTTGATATTTGTCTGCTGGTGTATGCTTTTACGTTCTGGAAAAATTACAACAATGGCCCACGATTCTCTCGAAGAAAACCAATCAGGACGTGGTCAGTCAATTGACCCACGTGTCCACGCAATGGACTCAGGCCCTTCTCGTGAGACCTCGCAAGAGGTTCCCGCTGTTTCACGGGAAGTAGCCCCACCTCAGGACATCTTTTCCCTGTTACGTGTCCTCGCCAGTACGCAGCTCAGCCCTGAGCAACTTCTAGCCTTTCAGGCTATTTTAAAGGGGAAATCTGTTGCTCCCCCTCCTCAGGAGTCAACTCCGGCTCCCACATCCTACCAACAGCCGCTCCAGGCTACCACTTTTCCATCATATGTACATGACGTTCCTTCTTCCTCATTTCAAGGACAGGCGAGTCAACAGCCTGCCTCTTACCAATCTCCCCTTCCACAATCTCAAGCCCCTGTCATCCTTCATACGGTACCCCAAACGGGTCCGTCCACTGGTGGGCCACCATACCCTTCTGGTTCAGCATTCCCTTCTCAGGCCCTTGGCAGGCCTTCTCAGCCTCAGTGGCAGGCCCAACCTCCACCTGCCGAGGACCTCACTCAATCTCTCCTCAACAAAATCAATGAAATGAACGAGGAGTTCCGAAATTTCAAGAAAGAGGCACATGGGAAGTCTGTCCCTGACATTTCCCTGCCAAATCTCCCCATATTTCATCTTCCTCCCTCCGAAATGCCTACATACCGTAGGTATAACGGCACGGGAAATCCTTATATTCACATCAAGGATTTTATGTATGAATCTTCCTCATGGCAGAACGATCCAAAATCCCTGGCTTACCTTTTTCGGAAATCATTGGATGGTCCCGCCCTAGAATGGTTCTATTCACTAGAGCCGAGTGAGGCTGGAGATTTTGAAATTGTCAAAGCCAAATTCATACAGAAGTACCGGGATAGGGTCGGTCCCTCCCTTTCTATCACCGACCTAGTTGCTGAGAAAATGAGGTCAGATGAGGATTTTGTCCAGTATGCTGATAGGTGGAGGTCTCTGGCCGATAAAATAAAGGATACCCTTTCAGAACCCGAGCAAGTCAAGATGATTGTGTCTAATGCAACCCCGCAGTTTAGACACATTTTAGCCATGAATAAGCTTACCACGATGGAGGAACTTTATGAGAGGGCTCGGTATATCCAGACCCAATTAAAAGATTCTCCCATCATGCACATGTTTGAACCTCCAAAGCCAAGGGTGTTTAAGAAGACGGGCACTGGTGTCCAAGGAGGACAACTGAGGGAGTCGTCATAAACGAGCAAGTGAGTGTGCTTGGCGGCCCCAACCAACCAGTTAACCCAAGGCCTCCTCAGGTTTCACGACCTCCCTTTCAACAAGGTCCACCTCTTTATCGTCCTCCACCCCAAAATAACCCCCTTCAAAACAACATGCCTCAACCCTTTCATCCCCAGCAACAACAACAACAACCACAACCTCAGTATCACCAAGTTCCACCCCCGGGAAATTACGGCCCACCACAACAACGGATGAGGCCCATTGGACCCAAAAGAGCCCATTATCCACCATTGCCCGAGGCATTGCCGGACATTTTTAATGCCCTCATGGCTGCCAACCTACTTACTTTGCCCAAAGAAAAGTTTGCATGGCCCCCAAATGCTGATACCTCCAGGTACTGTGTCTATCACAGACAGCCGGGTCATACGGTGGAGAATTGTTTCAACTTCAAAGATTACATTTACGACATGAATGATCTCGGTGAAATCGATTGGGATGAAATGAGGCGATGCATCGCCACCCTAAAGGCCAGGAGACCTCCGCCTAGGCCACAGTTACCACAACAACCACATCAACAACAACAGCCTCAGCAGGCCCCACAACAGCAGCCTAATATGGGCATCATCCATAACCCGCTTCCGGAGCACCAACAGCCCAACTACCAGGTTAATCCGATTTCCTCCTTCTCGGAAGTTGGAAGAGAGCAAACCTGTCATTTAGAAAGCACCTCTGTCCTTGCTACCAGTCATACCACCAATCAACCTCCTCGTCTCCTTCGAACATCATCTTCTTACCATTCAACCCCCTCACAACCCCTATTTGGTCCTTCTCCCGTTCCACAGCCATCACGCCCTCTTATTCGTACCCCTACCGTCAATTCACCATTAGTCCATCACCAAAGGCCATCTCCCACTCCTTTTTCACCCCTAAGTCCCTGATCACTTCTTATTCCTCTAATTTACCATCTACCTCTATCGCACCTTTACCCCCGCCTTCTAACCTTTTTACCGCTCATTATCCGTATGACACACCATCCACCTCTACCCCCATTGAACCTCCTCCTCCACCATCTAAACCTCTTATCAGTCACCATTCATCTGAGGTCCCCTCTACTTCCACTATACCCCCTCCACCATATAAACCCCTTATCGTCCATCATCCACCCCAAGTCACCTCCGTTTCTAATCTACCTCAACCTTCCAAACCCCTTATCATTCACCGTTCGTCCGAGATTTCCTCTACTTCCACTATACCCCCTCCACCATATAAACCCCTTATCATCCACCATTCACCCGAGATTCCCTCTACTTCCCCTATTCTTTCACATTCTAAGCCACTCATCATCCATCATACGCCAAGATTCCTTCTACCTCTACTATACCTCCGCCAAGCAAACCCCTAATCAAAACCCCTACACCCATCATAACCCCTATCCCACCAACCATTCCTCCATTATTACCCCTTAAACCCTTGTTAAAGTCCACACCCAATACCATAGAGGTGCAACGAGAGCCACAAGCAATGGTGCTCCGGAGTGGAAGGATGTTCCACCGGGTGTTTCCCCAG
The DNA here is from genome assembly GCA_022559845.1 of Amorphophallus konjac. NCBI lineage: Eukaryota > Viridiplantae > Streptophyta > Magnoliopsida > Alismatales > Araceae > Amorphophallus > Amorphophallus konjac. Next base: position 201,756 of record JAHNEJ010003418.1, on the reverse strand, counting down.
AATAGTCAGGCCCCTGAACAATCTCAGCCCCAGAAAGATAAGGAAGAGCAGTCAGAAGAGTCTATCCCTGGGACCCAGTATGATTTGCTAAAACATCTGGATAAGACGCCTGCCCGTATCTCCATCCTTGAGCTGATTAAAAGATCCCCATCTCACCAAGAAGCTTTGAAGGACTATCTCAAAAAGTCATGGTGAACGAGGATCTCCCTGTGGAGAAAATCTCGGCAGTCCTGACGCCCACTGATACACAACCGCCTATCATGTTTCACAATCACGAGCTTGCCCCCAAGGAAGCTCGAAATATGCGTTGTGTATTGCGGTGAAAATCAATGGCGTGTCATTGGATCCGTGCTTGGTGGACACGGGCGCGTCTATAAATGTGATTTCCCCGAGTACTCTCCAAGCATGCGGGGTTGATGAAGAATAACTCATGCCCTCCTCAATTACAGTCACGGCCTACGACAACAGTAAGAGGCCGCCAATGGGGATGATTGCCCTCAATGTAGAACTAGGTCATGTATCAGTCTTTACGGAATTTCATGTCCTTGATATGGATCCCACTTTCAAGGCTATACTAGGTCGTACCTACATTGAAGCTATGAATGCTGTACCATCCACCAATCATCAGTGTTTAAAATTTCCATACAAAGGATGGGTTATCAAGATAATGAGCATGCCCATCTGTTCTACTGTGGATGCTATCACCACCTCTTTACCTTCGGTCTGGCCGACTCATCGGCCCATACTATCTTTGTTGGATGTGTATGACCCCTGTCATGCTCCCTTCAGACAACAAAAGCCATTCCCTTTGTCAAACTCACGTCTTCCCTTCCGCTCCAAAGGATGGGAGATTATGAGAAGTATTGGCTACCAAGATGGCAAAGGTCTAGGGGCACAACTACAAGGAAGGCTGAGACCACTCCGAAAGATAAAGCCAATCCATAGAGCTGGCTTGGGTTTTAAGGGGCCATTCGAATCAGACGGCAAACCCCTCACTTGGACTTTGTCCTCACATTTCAAAAAGGGGCCCATCGTCCAGATGGGAGATCCTCCACTGGAGTCACCTGGGGGGTCACGGGATGTGTTTTTAGCTCAAGGATGTTCAAGGATCCCTAAAAGAGGAAGATTGTCCACCTGGATTGTGAATGGTATAAATGGTTTGACATACCAGATATATCCATTGCACTGGAAAGAATGTTCTCGCCTCCACATCTAGAAGGGTCGTCTTTGATCTCCGAAATGCCAGGGGACACCACCACACTTGCCAGAATGTCAAACCCTCCTCGCCAAGAGGATGTTGTCATCGACGGGTCATCATCCGTCACCAATATTGTCACCGACGGCTCATTAGCCGTCATCTTTTCTATCCACATATCACAGCCTCTGTTGCTGTCTCCTTCCTGGGCCAGACAGTTGTCTGATGATCTTCCAGGTCCCCTTCTTTACTCATATACCTACGTGGGTTTCTTAACTCACGTCAGGTTTTCAATCACGATCTGCTCTACGAGCTACACAACCCTCTAGCTCTAATTCCCTTTTCACCTCCTCCAATTTCTTTTCATTGTTTTGTTATCAAAAATGAAAACGAAAAAAAAAACGTCAATTTCCCAACTCCCCAACAACACATCTTTGTTGAGGAGACATCCTATATCTCCCATGAGTGTGCCCCGACTTACGGGCCACTCATTCAAGGTCCCTTGAGCGACCTTCTTTACCCCTCCTCTGAGGGGTCCTTCCCTGTACATTCTTCACTATCCTCTTTAGCTTCTTCTTCTTCTGTAAATAATGTGTGTCAGGTTAGGAATAAGTCAAGGGTAGTGCCCAAGAAGAAATCCAAGGGTAAGCAGATCCCTCGGCGATTTCTTTTAGATTTAGCCGATAGGTGTCAAGCCCTTCTAGCCATTCCTCAATTGCTAGAAAATCCTATCCAATTGCCGGAGATAGAATGTGAAAATGATGGTATGATTGATGAAGGGTACGGGGTTTATGAAATCACCGATGATGAGTACCCCGTTGAAGAAGATGACGAAGAATATGAGGATGCGGCCGACGCATATGCTAGTGGAATGAGCAGATTTGACGAGCCGTCAGCCGCTGTAGAAGAGTCTACCAAAGAGATTAACCTGGGAACTGAGGAAGACCCTAGGATTGTCCTCATAAGCGATAATTTACCATCATCTGACGAAGAGGCATTAATTAAGGTTCTCGAGGATTATAAGGACACGTTTGCATGGAGCTATGAGGATATATCAGGACTGGATTCTACTCTGGTCGAGCATCGTCTCACTCTCAAACCAGGATCCATCTCGGTAAAGCAACGGTTAAGACGTTTTCGCCCACAAATGGCTTTAAAAATGAAGGAAGAGGTCGACAAGCTCCACAAAGCTAGGTTCATAAGAGTCGTCCTTTATCCTCAGTGGGTCGCAAACATCGTCCCGGTCATGAAGAAAGATGGAAAGGTGAGAATTTGTATTGACTTCCGGGACCTTAACCGTGCGTGTCCGAAGGATGATTTCCCTTTGCCTCATATTGATGTGTTAATTGATAATACGGCAGGATATGAAACTCTTTCATTTATGGATGGATTTTCTGGATACAATCAAATCCGTCTGGCAGAAGAAGATCAGGAGAAAACCTCATTCACTACTCCCTGGGGAACTTACTGTTATGTGGTCATGCCATTTGGACTGAAGAACGCTGGAGCCACTTACCAAAGGGCTATGATGGCAATATTCCATGACATGATGCACATATATTTGGAGGTATATGTGGATGATTTGTTGGTAAAATCCAAAACTAGGGCGGAACATCCCGAGGTCCTTGCAAAGGTGTTGCAAAGATCGCGTGAATTCAATTTGAAAATGAATCCAAAGAAATGTGTGTTTGGTGTATCATCGGGCAAGTTACTTGGCTTCATTGTGAGCAAAAGGGGTATTGAGATAGATCCCAACAAGGCTAAGGCAATTAGGGATATGCCACCCCCGAAGAATTTGAGAGAAGTTCGAGGATTAATCGGGAGGTTGCAATTTATCCGTCGCTTTGTGTCGCAACACTCGCAAAGGTGCCGGCCCTTCTACGAGTTGACCAAAGCAGGGACCAAATTTTGTTGGGATTCCAAGTGTCAGAATGCTTTTGACGGATTAAAGGAATATCTGGCCAACCCGCCTGTTCTCACTCCACCTATTCCAGATAAGCCTTTGATCCTATATATCTCGGTCCTAGACGACTCTGTGGGAGCCGTCCTGGCACAAATCAATGAGGAAGGCAAGGAACGGGCAACCTATTACTTGTCCAAACTCCTCAACCCCTGTGAGCGAAAGTATACTGCCATGGAAAGGACCTGTGCCGCCCTTGTGTGGGTGGTACAGAAATTGAAACATTACTTTCTGGCTCACGAAGTCCACTTGATTGCTCGGATGAATCCTATCAAATTTCTCTTGGAAAAGTTTGTCCTTACTGATAGGCTAGCACGTTGGCAAAGTTTTCTATCTCAGTTTGACATCACCTATATTCAACAAAAGGCAATCAAAGGCTATGCTATAGCCGAGCATCTCGCTCATCACCCTCTCCCCAAGTTTGACCCTGTTCAATCAGAGTTTCCAGATGAGGAACTAATGTCCATTACCCAGTCTGATGATCCCATGTGGACATTATATTTTGATGGAGCTTTGAATTCCCAGGGGAGAGGTATTGGCATTGTCCTTTTGTCACCTGAAGGTGTCGCTATCCCAGAGGCATTCCAGCTCTCATTTCCAGTCACCAACAACGTGGCTGAATACGAGGCTCTTCTGGCAGGTCTGAACCTTGCCTATTCCTTCTGGGTCACTGAATTACGAGTCATAGGTGATAGTCAACTTATCCTTCGCCAAGTGCTCACCAAATATCGCACTCGCGATCCCAAGCTCAAGCCATATCAAGAGCTTACTGTTGCTTTCGCTAAACTGTTCACTAAGTTGGTCTTTGTCCATGTTCCTCGCAATCAGAATATTTTGGCCGACGCCCTTGCTTCGTTGGCATCATCATTAAGGTTTCCTCTGGGCAGAAGGGCTCTGTCCGTTTCTATCCACAAGCTTCTCTCCCTGCTATTCACAACCCTTCCTATTTAAGGGTTCAGGAGGAAATGTCAAAGATGGCTCAGGATAGAGAAGTTGCTGAAAAGAGGGAAATTATGTTGGTCGAATTGGAAGAAGAATTGGCTGATGAGGAGAAGCCATGGTTCTATGAGATTGTTAAATATTGCAAAGACCAGTCTTACCCTGAAGAGGCAACAGCAGAAGATAAGAGGGCCATAAGAAGAGTAGCCCAGAGGTACACATTGTTGGAGGATTGCTATACAAGAGAAGCCTCACTGGTGTTCTCTAAGGTGTCTTGATGATGATGAGTCTTGGAAGTGTGTAGAGGAAGCACACTCAGGCGTGTGCGGTGGTCATGTGAATAGCCAGATGCTTGCTAAGAAGATCCTTCGGCAAGGCTTTTACTGGCCCACCATGGAGGAAGACTGTGCTGTCTATGTCCGTAGGTGTGTCAAATGTCAACTTCACGCCGATAAGATCCATTCCCCATCTTCCTCTCTCCATCCAGTATCCTCCCCATGGCCTTTCTCCATGTGAGCATTCGACATCATTGGTCCTCTCGGTGATCCTAACTCCCTTACTAAACAAAAATCCTTCATCCTTACTGCAACGGAGTACTTCACCAAATGGGCCGAAGCTGAAGCTTATGCGGAAATCAAGGCATCAACTGTTTGCAAGTTTATTATGAAGAACATCATCGCCAGGTTCGGCATTCCAAGAACTATCATCACCGACAATGGGCCACAATTCATTTCTCAGGACCTTCAGGACCTCTGCAAAAGGTATAAGATTGCATTGCATCATTCATCACCATATTATCCACAAGGCAATGGCCAAGCGGAGGCCACTAATAAAACACTGATCAAAATCATAAAGAAAACTTGTGAGTCTAGCAGATTCTCGGATTGGCCAGAGAAGCTTATCGAAGCTCTATGGGCCTATCGCACTTCAATCCGAACTCCTACTGGGCAAACTCCGTTCGCCCTCACTTACGGGATGGAGGCGGTAGTTCCGTATGAGATTCTGATTCCCTCTCTGAGAGTACAATTGGACAAGGACCTTCCCCTCGACGAACGTCGCGATTCTCTCCTTGCCCAGTTGGAACTCTTAGACGAGAAACGTCTGGTTGCTGCCGAGCATGCTCGCGTCTACCAAAATAGACTCGCACGTTTTTACCAGAAGAAGGTTATTGAGAGAAAGTTCAAAGTTGGTGAAATGGTAGTGAAAAGAATTTTTGTAAAACCTGGCGGGCCGCGTTCTAAGCTCCAACCCAATTGGGAAGGACCATACGTGGTTCAGGCTGTACATCCTGGCAACGCCTACAGGCTAGTCAATGCTGAAGGAGTTGAGTTATCCCACCCTTGGAATGGGCTCTACCTTAAGAAGTATTACCCTTAGATAGGTGTACATATTGTCAAAGACAAAAAAAATTGAAAACAAAAACAACAAAAAAATAAAAAATAATGAAAACCACAAAAATTTGTAATGAAAACAAAAAAAGGAAAAACCAAAAAAAATAGAAAATTCAAAATGCTGATGTTTGGAGACCACCATGGAATCAAGTTACTGCATCTTACCTCCATGTCAAGATAGGGCCCATTAAGGCTTGGTAGGTCTCAGGTCTTGGTTTGCCAGAACCGTGGAGACCCCTGTCCGGCCAGTTCGGCCTATGCCCCCTCAAAAGAAGACAACATGTATACACATCTGTGTTATAAAAAAATTGATAGCATCGCTTATGGTAGGGCATCACTCAAAAGGTCTCCAAGAAAGCTCAAATCTTTATTCTCTTCTTCTCGACCGAATGAGACAGTCGGCGCCCTTAAAACGCTGAGCATGGGAAACACGAACACAACCCCTAGGGTGAGAGTAGGATCCAATTCCTCGAGCATGGATCAGAGCACGAGAAGAGGGCAGTGTCCCCGCAGGCATCCAAGAGGGATTCCATAATGTCAAAATACTATGTCCCTCGCCAAAAAAAATCCATCAAAAGAATCAGAAAAAGAAGAACAAAATCAAAGTCACGTGAAAGGCCTGGTCGTAACCGTGCCTGATTGCACTAGATAAACTCCTTTGACTCAAAGTCAAATTCTATACAAAAGGGGTCATGAGATGTAAATGCTCGAGATTTGGTCTGAAGTTATCCGAAAGGGGAAGTTAAGTGCACCCCTACTTGCTCGTCGGGTTAACGATTTTGTCGGTCCTCTCAGGAGGTTTACCCCCAATATTCTTCCTCCTTCCCCTGAAGATCAAAGCTCAATGGAGTTCCCGAAGGGTGAAACTCGCCAAAGCCTCCAACATCCTTTTAACACAAACATATGGTTGTCCATTTTGAAAAGCAGAAGCCATTGTCGTGAAGGAGTCTCCGTGTTTCTGGCCGGTCAAGACCCTTGTCTACCACCTTAATGCCTTCTTATCTAACCTCGGGCTTAGACCAATGCAAGCGCGTCACCTACGGGTGCGACGGCGTCTGATTCCGGGTCAGCGTCGCGCGGTTGGTCGTTTGGGTTCCAGGGTGTTCCATTATATACCATCTAGAGTTGTGAGGAAATAGACCCGGGTCGGGCAAATCATTTACCTCGAACACTTTTTGGGTGAATCCCTGCGGTCGGAAGCGACTGGGAGCCTAAGCATGGCATGACGGTATTGTTATCAGGATAAGTCTTAGCCGGCGGGATTATCATTCGAGGAGTCTAGAGGCCCAAATCAACCTAGATGTGCACTTAGGATACCTGGGAGGTTAGTAAGAAATCCATATTCTCATGCAGGTTAGGTGCCATATGGGTGCTTACCAGCATTAGCAACAAAAAAAATGATGAATGATTAAAACAACAAAAAAGGAAAAAGGAAAATGTAGATATATGCAAAACAAAAAAATGATGAAAAATAAAATAAAAAAATGCAAGACAAAATAAAAATAAAAATAAAAAATCGCATTTCCTATGATTGCATTTGCATGCAGCATTCCACTTTTAATTTTCGCTTGCATCCGTGTGCTTGTGTGCCGCATTCACCATCATATCTTTATCTTACCTTTATTAATAAAGGCTTGGCCCCTTGACCCATTATCAAGGACAGTCAAAACAAACATCTGCTTATTGAGCAAGGGGCCAAGTCAAAGCAGAAATTCTGACTTGTTTGTTTCAGTGCTGTGTGCAGGGATTCGAGATAGCAAGAAAGAAATGAAAATAAAAACCAAAAAAATCAAACTTTTTATTTCATTCCTAAAAATTGTACATTAAGTCCCACCTTCTCTCTCTACATTACTCGTCCCTCCGCTCTCCGGGCAAGACGCTCTCGAGGGTGCTACCCAACTACGAAAAGCGGTACTTCTACCGCTCTGTACTCCTCTTCCCATCTCCACACCCCGGCGTTGATCTGCGGGGGCACCAAAGAAACTACTAACACAAAAGCCACGCTCTCGTACTTTTCGGTAGCGCTCTTCACCATCTTTTAGCCATTGTTCAGCAAGACCAAGGCTGGTTCGGAGTTCAAACAATTGGGCTTCCATGACCCTTCGCTCCTCCCTCTCAGCCAACCTATCGGCTCTTTCTCTTTCTCTGTCCCTTTCTTTTTCTGCCCGTTCTCTTTCTCGGTCTTCCCTCTCCAGTTGAAGGGTGATCCTTAGCTCCACGGCGTCCCTAGAAGAGTCATCATCTGGACGACGCCGCAGTCTATCTTCCAGCTCCGCTATTCTAGCCTCCCTCTGCGCAGCTTGGGCAAGTGCCTCTTGCGTCTCTTTTTTCTGCCAGATATGCCGTCTCAGATATGCGGCAAGGCATGAATGAGGAAGATTCAACAATGAAACTTTTACCTGTATAGAGAGCATGCCTTCTGCCTCTGCGGCACGTTGCGTGGCATGAGCGAGTTGCTCGTGAAGCAAATCCAGCTCTGAGGTAGGGATCCATAAGCTGGAAGAGACGCCATCTGCTCCCATCGCTGACGAGGCTGCGTCGATCTGGACGCGCTATAACCACATGAGGTGATAATTAGTGGCTAAGCACCATGAATCTATGGTCATAATTAGGAGTATGCATTGCGTATACAATTACCGAGGCATTTAAGGCACCACGCGTGTCACCCAATTGTCGCTCTGTGTCTGCCAAGCGAGCTCGCAAGTTCGCTATCATGGTATCACGGACATCCTGTAGTCATGTTATAGGAGTCAGCATTTTCACAAAAAATAGATAAAAACAAAAAAACAACAAAAAATAAGGAAAAGAAGAAAAGACCAAAAAGGGGAGGCCTACCTCCACAAGTCCCCCAGGTTGGAGTCGCTCTGCATACATTACCCTATACAGACGCATGTAGTCTTCACTATCTTGTGCCTGCGATTCCATAATTGTGCCACCCCGTTGTCAGTCTTCATGCTGTTCGGGGAACCGCACACGCCAATCAATGCAGGTTGCCGGTCCTCGCGTCTTTCTCCCGACCCGAGGTGGCGCAGTCGTATCTACCCATTCCTGGGATAGCCCCAGGGTCCTCATAATTAATCGTAGCCGAAGCGGCTCGATTTTATTCAGGCAGTGGATCCAAAGCTCTCGTCCAAACCGGGCACGGCTCATCAAAACCCACGGTTGGTCGGCATCGACCATACTTGAGTAGGGTCTCCAGTTCACCTAGATTAGATTGTACATATTCTTTTAGCTAGTCAAATGTAGAAGCAAAAAATAAAAAAAAAGAACTAAAAAATAAAAAAAGAAGAAAAAAGAATCCTACCATTGCTGTAGGGAACTCCTGCAGCTCACGTCTTAGCACCATCAGTTGGTAGGATAGAGGCGATGTACTCATAATGGGTTGCCACCGTCTAGCTAATGGTACCGTCACTGGTCGCCAATGCCGAGCTCTCACCATTGGGAGGTAATAGTAGCTCCATAGCTGCATCATCATGTGCCATTAGTACCTTAAGTGAACTATTGGGAAAATACACAAAAAATGAAACAAAAATTACCTGGATAAATGGTGTAAAGCCACTGACAGTCATCTCACGGTCTGCCTCTTGGGATAGGCCTGTAAGCAAATGCGCTAGTACGGCAGCTCCCCAAGCATACTGCCCTACTCGCTCGAGATCTACTAGCAGCTCTAGGAAGCGACAGTCGATGCTGCCTCCCTTTGAGCTCAGTAGCAATCTTCCCAGTAAGAAGAGGAGAAATCTCCTCAAATCCATGTTGGACCTCTCCCAATTACGGAAATCTGCGCAGTACACAGCACGGCACCCTCTTTCAGTCCTTTCCATGAATTCTTCCAAGGATTCATCATCTCGTGGACGAGTATCAGCAAGTCCCAATGCCTCCATGATGGATGCCTTGGCTACTGATCGGTTCTTCCGACTGTCAAGTTTCAGTCCTAACAGCTTCTGGGCCCCTTCTCGGTAGTCCGCGTAAGTGACCCCGGTCACTGCCTCCCCATCCACTCTGAGGCTCGTGATTCGGACCACATCTTCCAGATTGGGTACCATGTGCCCCCAGGGCATCAAGAATGCCCGACTCACTGGGTCCCATCTTTCGCGCAATGCTTGAATGAGGACGAGGTCGAGCTTGATTGGCTCAATCCGCAGAAAGGCCCCAAATCCCATCACATCTAGCCTGGCCTTCTGGAAGTCTGGAAGACCACGATATGCGGCAACCACTAGCTCCCAGGAAATGTGCGATTTCATCATGCTCTGCACATACACAAGAACTGAGCAAAGGGGAGCTTTGCCAAGGAAGAAAAAGGGAGAAAGAATGAAGGAAGAGATGACAAGGTCCAACTTACGAGTTGTGATTGCATCCTCTCACCGAGCTGCCCCTCGACTTCTGAAAGTCTCCTGGAACTGCTGCCAGATCTGCTCCTCTTTGAAGAGCGGGAAGACTCACCTTCTGTTCTGAAGCTAGATTCACCCTCCATCCTGAAAATTGAGCAACTTTCACTACCTCCCCTTCTTGCAAACTTTCACTCTTCGCATCAGCTCTCACGACTCGGGTGCTCTCAAGTCGAGTGAAAGAGGAGGTATTTATAGGATTGGAAGGAAGGTGATCTAGATCTATCACCATCACCCCTAGCAACAGCCTTTGCGACAAGTCACCCCCCTTACTGTTGCGGCCACTCTACCATGGGGAGTGATCGATTTGGGGGCGTGATTTGTTGACTTGTCGTCCTTATTCGGTCCAAAGATTCTCCGCGTTTATTGTCCTGTTGCATCTACTTTTAGAGCAAACAAGCAAATCGGGGACATTTATGCGGGAAAATAGGGCCAAGGGCCGACGTTTTTGAAATTGGTCGTAGATCCTTTTGAAAAATCATGGCCACGGTACACTCGCGTACCACTTCGCCATGTGAAGTGAATGGAGCAGAGCTGTGATTGTTGACCCGCCACCCCTATTCGGTCTAAAGATTCCCCGTGTCCCTTGTCCTATTGCGACTACTTTTAGCGCAAACAGGGAAACGAGGGACATTCACGTGGAAAAGAGCACCACGGGCTGATATTGTTGAAGTCTGATGGCAGACTCCCTTTGAAAATCATGGCTATGGTGAGTCACCACTCCGTGTTTTAAGGCGACATCTCGTCGAGCATGTCTCGTAGGAACCCATGTGGTAGAAAAGACCTGTAGAGCAGAAGGAACGAACCGACAAGCAAGCTGCGTTCAAACCAAGCCATTTCATTCACATATCTATATAAGGGTTTGTGCCCGTCACGAGGAAGGAGTGGGTGTACAAGCCATTCACTAATCCTCGTCACTCTCCTGGTTACGTCTCTTCTCTCTCCAAAGGTAAGAAGTCCCTCGGAGGCCTTCTATAGTCTCGTGATGCAGCAATCGCTTTGCTGTGCCATGCCTTTCCATCTGTTCTGGCGGTGCTTTTCGTCATCCTCCTGTTTCTCTCGCGACCCTGATAGCCGTGAAGCTCTTGAAGCTGAGGATGCTGGTTGAACTTCCCTCTGCTCTGCCGAAGGAGACTGTACCAGCTCCAGGAGCTCCCTTGCCGCGAGCTCCAATTCCCCTCCGATCTACGGAGCAAGTGACGTGTCTGGACGCTCTCCCTCTCAGAGTTCTATCTCTTGGGCCTCCTGTGCTACTCTGTCTTTACCTTTCTCTTCATCTTCTCTCGTTTTACCTCTCTCCTCGCCACTTGGAGAGAAACCTTTAGCGTCAAGGCATCTCGGGGTAATCCCTCATGATGTAGTTGCTCTGATCTTTCATCTCTTATTCTATGATGGTCAGCTATCTCTTGGCGTCTGCCATCTTAGCCGCTTACGAAAAAGGGATGGAGGAGATTCAAAGCATGTGCAAGGGCATTAAGGCCTTATTTCATTCCAAAATGAGGACTACACCAGGGGTTTAGGCACTTCGGGCCTCAAATTCCCCAATTGGGTTACATAAGCTTTCCACAGTTCCATGTCCTCATTTACAGACGCCATTACCTTCAGTGGAACACTTTCCTTCCACGATGCTTTAATTGCCTTCACATCGTTTGCATCTCCCTCCGTACCTAGCTCTCTCTTCCTCAGAGGAGGAATTTCAGATAACATTGGGAATGAATGGCGAGGGAGGCCGATCTGAGTATAACACCGATGTGCATTGTACAGAGCAAACTCAGTCGCGCCGACCAGCTGCACCTCTGCATCTGGGAAAGACCTCGTGAGGAGTTCACATGACAGTAAACATGTTGGCGCATAAGTGAACATGTTCTGCATCATAGTGCTGTAGTGATTCCTCCAGTCTTCGCGTTTCTTCAACCAAGGAGCGCGATTTACCACATTACCACTAAAGCCTAACACATCGGCTATGTGGTAAAGTGGACTTTGTTGGAAGATTTTTGAGGTAGTCGTCATCCCCTCGTGGTGGTCAAATTTGAAATGCAAGTCAATCCAGCAATTTAGAAGGAGTATGCAACCGAAAGGAGGCTTACCCATGCTGGAAGCTGTGAGACCGCTGTAGAGATAGGCAAGGATGGCGGGCCCCACTCTCTTTCCATTCCAAATCCCACAAATAGCGCTCAATTGGTCCTCCTCCACTATGTTGTCTGTATAAGGAAATAGGAGAGCTCCCGCTAAGCAGATTGTGAACCCCTTCATCAGTTTCTCCAGCTGATCATCACTTGTCGATTCTTCCAGGGCACTCATGGTCCATTCCGCAAGCTTTTGTAAGTTGATTCCCTGTCGAGTTTGGACCGCTTTGATAGCCTTCGATGGCATGAAACTTCCGAGAACCTCCTCAGAAGTCACATTTTTCAGCATGCGCGAGATCTTTATCTTGCCATCCTTCTTAAATCCCTTCAAACCGAGCAGCAGCTCCACCTCCTCAAGAAGAATTGTTGCTTCAAAAGTGGGGAAGATGAAGGTGTGAGTTTGAGGGTGCCAAATTTCTACCAGTGCGCCCATGGCTGCCCAATCCATGTAAATCTTGTCATAGTGTTTGGCGTGAATCACCAGTCCTTGGAGATGCCATTTTGAAATCACAGCTCTCATGCCAATGGTCATATTCGAAGTGAGCTTCGATAGCCAGGGCAGCTTTGAGAATTTTCTTGGGCCCGGGAAGAGAGGATATGGCTGAAAAGGAAAGGAAATGTCGAGAAGGTGAAGGAGAAGTCATACAGAAACTAGAAAATGAGTCAACTCACCAGTCCTGAGTGAATTCTTTCACTCAGATGCCCTTCGAGGTCCCTAAGCCGTTGGATCTCATTGCTAGCCCTGCTTCTCTTCACGGGACGCGAGGATTCGCCTTCCATCTCAAGTCAAAGGGCTAAGATCACTCTTTCTTTCCCTTGCTTCTCTTAGGGAATTCGTGCTTGTACTTCTTCCTGGTTCGCATATGAGCTACTTATAGAATAGAAAGGAATCAAGGTCGTCATCAACAGTTTGTCGTGTTATGATTATTAGTCTTGTATGATTGGTTATGTTATGATTATATTGTTTTGATGATTGTGTTGATAATTCTATCTTGTCATGAGTGTGTTGATAATTCTGTCCTATCATGATTGCCTTAAATAACTCTGTCTTCATGATTGTATTTTGTTACCGTTGTGAAATTGTTCTATGTAAATTTTAAAAGAAAAAGGAAAAGAAAAAAAAAGAAAAAAAAAGAAAAAAAAAATGGATCATCCCCTCCCATATGTACACCTCCGCGTTATGTCCTGCACTGCATTTAGTCCGAGCCGTACGGACAGGACGTTAAGTTTTGCTAGAATGGGGACGCTGGTTTCGTTCGGTGTGTTGATAAATGGGCCTCGGCTCATTCCCGACTCATCGAATCGGTATCCTGACCCAGTCTCCACAGCTTAACGATATTATCCTTGGTCAGTTGATCTCATTGCAAAATCATTCACTTAAGTTGATTGTGTAAGCCACTATGTTTAAACACTCTGAAATGTGGGATATTCCATTCAAAGTCGAGTACCGAGTTTTCCCGAGGTTGTCTCGGGATATTTCTCTGGAAAAAACCATTGTTTGGATTTGTCTCCAAATCATCTTTTTTCTTCCCCTCGGACCCACCTTGGCTATAGCACGTCCACTAGCTGGTAATCGCTCTCCAATGGTGAAACCTGCAGGCCTACGACCCAGGTACTTCCGCACCGTGAAGTTGGTCCTCTTTCAGTTGTTTGTGCCCCAGCGCACACTTTGTCATTCCTTGTTTGTTTATCATCCAAACAATGGTCGATTTCGGAGGACCTTCTTCAAGGTTACTTCGGTAAAACTCGGGAAAGATTCCCATCAGGAGAATGATGAAGGCGTGTCTCATCACACCTTGGCACCTGCTTTTCACTTCACTCCATTTCATTCCATCCATTTCATTCCCTTCCATTATATGTCATGTCCCTACAAAGCATATGCCAAGGCGGGACAGCTGTAGACACGCCTATTTTGACATTTTCGCGGGTAAATCTCATATTAAATCGCGATGTCCCAAAGTGGCCTGCGCATTTGATTCATGTGGGTGATTAGTCATTTTTCAGGCTTTTACATAAAATAATAATAGTAATAATAATAATCAGAAAAGGTTAGAAAAATACAAAAAATGAGAAAAACTTATAAAAAAGAGCTTATAAGAAAATTCAAAAAAATAAAATAATAAATAAAAGCAAAAAAGGTATAAGAAAATACAACAAAAAAATCAAAATGTTACAAGAAAATACAAAATTCAAAAAAATAATAAGGTTATAAAAAATCCAGAAAAATTGAGAAAAGTTTAAAAATAATGAGAAAATATTTTTAAAAAAAATAATAAAAACAAAAACAAAATCCTAATACATAAAAATAAATAATCCTATTTATGTATATATGTATATATATAAGGAGAAATCAATAAAAACATAAAAAATAGATAATATACATATTAATCCTTAATCTAATCTTTATTGGTACTAATCTTTAATATTAATCCTCATGTCTCTTTCTTATCTTCGTCCACCTCCTTTCTGTCTCCTTTCCCAGCTGCCCCAGCATAAGGCATCTTCCTTTACTCCCATCCTTTTCTTCTTTTTCTCCTTGTCTCTCCATCATTCTTTTTGTTCTTTCCCTCTTATCATCGCACACACACCTTGCTAACCACGTGGCACCCCCTCTCCAACACACACACACACACGACACACTTCTCTGCCAACCCATCTCCTTCGCGTCTAACCCATCCCCCTCTCCCTATGAACACCTCGGCCCGCAACACCCATGCGCCCTCTCAACTTCCCTCTCTTACACTGTCCAAGCCGCCAACCTCCCCACATCTTTCCTGCTAACCCACAGCCGCAGCCTTCCCCGGCCTCCACCCTCTCTCCTAAACCACACCACCGCCGTTCATCTTTCTTTCCCACCTCGACAAGCCCCTCTCTCCACGACGCCACCTCGCACCCGGACCAGCCACGGCAGACACCCCTTGCGTACGCGAGCTTCACAGGGCCAGTCACCGCGAAACCCGCCGGTGCAGCACCACCTTCAACACACCCCCCTTTGTTAGCCTCTCTCACTGTCCCTCACACCATCTCCCTCTCCCAGCGCATGCACACGCCCAGCACCCCATCATCGGACCGAACTCACCTCCGCCACCTTGCACTCTATAACCGCCGCCGGTGACCCTCCCTGCACCCACACCGCTGCCGAGCCACCCTCGCCTCTCCACGTCGGCCTTCCACACCGCTGACGAGCTCTCCCAGCCCTCTCACCGGCCACCGTCCAGACCACCGGCCACTTCGCACGGCGCCGCTGCCCAAGTCGCCGCCGACTGCGTCCGCGTCGCCACCCTTGCCGGAGCACCTCCCCCTGCACGCCGCAACCTCCTGCCACTGCCGCGGACGCCGTCGACCTCATCCCGTCGTCACCGCCAACCTTTCTCTCCACGTGACTGTACCGCGCCGTCGTCGGCCACCGCCCTCGCCGCCAACACCCCCTGCATGCTGCCGCGTTCGCAGCCTCCACGCCGCCGCTACACCGACCTCCCGGACCACCGTTCCCGTCTGCCGTGAAGCCCGCCAGCCACCAGTCGCCCCTGAAACCATCCCCACGCCGGAGCGCCCCATCCACACTCGCTGCCGTCCAGTCCGAGCTCACCCTCCGTTGACCGTCGGCAGCTTCCTCCGGCCACCACCGCGTCGACCCCCACCTCCCGCCGTGCTCCTCTTTCTCTCTCTCTCTTCCTCTCTCCACCTCCTCCTCCCGATCTCTCTCACTCTCTTTTTTTTATTTTTTTTCCTTGCGACCTCCTTCTCACCCCCGTCTTCTCTCTTCCTCTCTCTCTCTCTTTCGTCTTCTCTCAGTTCTCTTTCTCTCTCTCTCGGTCTCTCTCTCTCTTTCCCTCTCTCATACTCTCTCTGTCTCTCTCCCGCAACCTCCCTCTCTTTTCTCTCTCTCGCACCCCCTCTCACTCTCTCTGTTTCTCTTTCTCTCGCCTCTCTCTCTCTCTCTTCTCTCTCTCTCTCCTTCTCTCTCTTCCTCTCTCTCACTCTCCCGCGAATTCTCTCTCTCTTTCATTCTCTCTTTCTATCTCTCACTCACCCTCTCCCTGTGTCTCTCCCCCCATCACGTACTCGCCCTATCTCTCTTCTTTCCCAGTATATATGTATACTTTACTTCTTATATATCTTGTATATATGTGTATTACATCTGTAACTGAAGTATAAAAAGATCCAAAGCGAAACAAACAGAGAGAGGAGTCTTCTCCTCTCTCTCCATTATATGATCATTTACATATATATATATATATATATATATATTTATATTATATATATATATATATATATATATATATATATATGTATACTTTACTTCTTATATATCTTGTATATATGTGTATTACATCTGTAACTGAAGTATAAAAAGATCCAAAGCGAAACAAACAGAGAGAGGAGTCTTCTCCTCTCTCTCCATTATATGATCATTTATATATATATATATATATATATATATATATATATATAGCTATATGAATATATACATATAAATATATATGTTCATATGAATATATATATATATTTATATTTATATGTGTGTATGTATATTTTTATATAGATATATATGTGTGTGCGTATATTGATATAGATATATGGATATTTGTGTATATATTCTTATATGAATAATATCCTTGTTTGTATATTACATGCTCGAATATTTTGTTTACTCATATTAATTTCTCATTTAAAATATGCAGAAAGAAAGGTGAAGCCTTTGGCTTAGTTAGCATTCCCGCGTGTTCCCGTATACGGGAAAGCCGTTTCGTCCCACCGCTCGTCCCCGTGTTTGCATCGCCATCAACGGCTCTATTTTTATTGTTATCGTTTTATTGTATTTTTAGTATATTATTAAGTTATTAGTGTTTATCTTATGAATTGTTATCATATTATATCACTTGTCTAACTTAATTTTATTTTCTGTTTGTTTATTTTGCAGGGTAACCAGTCAAAAGCCCCCTTCTTCGACCCGTCGAACGAAGAGGAAGAAGGAACCCGCGCAAATCCCGCGTCAAAGGCCAAGCGATCAATCAACCAGTTCGGGGCCCACGGTCCCTGGCGATCACACCACCAAACGCGTGCTTGTAGTAAATTTTATTTTATGTCTATAATACCCGCGGATAGCTAAATCCCGGGTCTGTTTGTACTATAATCGATCGCGGTGAGTCATTTCACCGTGGTCATTTATTTTCTACATTTTCTTTCTGTACTTTATTATATTGTTGTTAAAATCCCGCACAGATCAATATCCTGCGGCGGTCTGTCTACTGTTTATATTCATGTTATTGTTATTGTGTGAGGAGTGATATGCCGTTCTAAATTCCGAGTCAACGTGTGTCTGTGTCCGTCAACTTCTACTACGTAGAGTCCCAGGTTCGCACTCGGTATATACAAAGCTGTCCTCGGAATGGTAGGTCACACCTACCGGGAAGGGGTTCAGTTTGCGTGAGAGGGTCTTCGGATCCCGTTCTCCGCCCTGTACCGAAGGTCCGGTAAGTCTAGGCTCCACGTCCCCGTACAGAGTGACCTTTCAGGTCATACTCTCTACCCTCTTTTCTACATCATCCTTTTTACGCACGCGTTCCATTTCATCATTTTTCTCTTTCACTCAGAGAGGGAGAAACCCCATCTCTCTCTCTCAGTCCACCACGTGACGCGTTCACACTGTCCATTTTCCACACAGGTAGCTCTTATCATTCTTCATTATTCAATAATGCTGCACCCCAAGCAATTTTCTGTACCCTTCCATGATGAGTACATTTGTATATGATTCAATCATAGTGAAGTGCATTTGCTTGTTACCTCCACTGTGAAATGTAGAGTGTTTACAAGCACAGCTGGCCCATCTTTCTCTATTTTCCTTTTATTGCCCTGTAATTGCTTTCATCTTGTGCTATCCTCTTCTTGTTCCCCTGATTGATCCACCTGTGATCCTCTTCTAGTTCCCTCTGCAACTTGTGGGTTTGCCAATCTTATGCCATTAATCTGCTTCTCTATGATAATGAAGACTGATTTCTCAAGAATGTAGCATTGTTACATATGTTCGAATTAAACATCCGATCTTTTCTCCTACCTCTTTTTTATGACAGGTTGTACATATGGCCCTCCTTCTGAAACAGTCACCTGGTTAGCCCTGATTTATGGCCTTCCCAATCTGAAACAGTCACATGTGTTCCAATAAAGTAACCCATATTAGGTCTACTTGTTTGTTGCCCCCATTGCATGACCAATATGTCATGTGTGTGTATGGTTGGATGTCGTAGATGGCATTGTATTGCAACTCCATCACAGCCATGCCCCGTGCATTATTTGGCTCATTGCTCGTGATGAAGTGACATCACGTGTGCACCAAGTATGGGTTGGGGCGATGAGGAAGAAAGGATTTCATGATTTTATTTGGTGGTAGGATGATCACTTGTGACACCCTCACATAAAAAATGATTACACATAGTCCAAATTTCTATACTGAGCCCACTCCACCATCACATTATGTATCTTCATATTCTGTGTCAATGCTACTTCCTGTTTAGACTTTTTATTGTCTGACTAGCTGAATACATATTGCAGTTAGATACAATGATCATTCCTAGGAACTTATTTATGTTAGGGTGCTAATGCTGATCCTTAGGAATCTTATTATTGCATGAAGGGGTATTAGCAGTCTTATACCCAAGTTTTGATAAGTGGATGCCATCTTGATGCCAAGGTATGTATCAATTATATACTGAGCCCACTCCACCATGCCATTATGTATCTTCAGATTCTGTGTCAATGCTAGTTCTCCTTTATTTTCTGACTAGCTGAATGCAACTCAAATTCCACTATACAACTCAATTTGGCGAACATATTTGACAATGTGTCTGATGTTGTAGTTAACAACACTATAAAAAAGTCTCCCTGATTCATTTTACAGATATCAAAAGGAAAAGAAGATATTTCAAATTCCCTCTACATGTTCCAACTCTTATTAGTTGGAGAGAACTCGTCTCAACTGATCACTGCAAGCCCAAGACTCAGACTCTCACAAGATATAAGTTATTGCAACTGGCTAAGTAACATAACCCAGCAACGGGTGCATTTTGCAATACAGTCTCTCTTGCCATCCAAATTGTAGCCCAGAACCTTGGGGTTCCTCAACAGCAGGTTTCTCAGCATTTTCCCTTTGATCCCCCACTCTTTCTCCAGCACGCCAACATTTGTCTTCACCTCATCATCAAGACTGCAACCGGGAACGTCATGGAATTTCTTGAGCAATTTGTGAAGGTCATCATCAGAAAGGTTTAATTCCAAGTTTCTCAGATAATCTAACGTTTGATTGAAAGTTCATCTTTTGGTATTTTCCTTCTCCTCCTGTCTTTATTTCTCTGTTTCCCACTTCTAACTGCCATATCAGTCAATAAGGTGAGACTAATTGTGCATAATATCCACCCTCTTATGTGACCCATTCTTCCATCATAAGATCAACAATACATGTTTATCTAAACTCTGCAACAGAGATTGTTAACTGCAGTGAGTCTCTTGACTTTTATGCTCACAATGGCATGTAGATCTGTTATGTTGGAGAATATTGATCTCAACTTTGTGGTGTCGGTCGTAACAATTTCAAGGACTTTATGCAAGTTATTTGAAAAGAGGCATTCTCATTTCTGTCACCTGTGTATTGCAATTTGAGCATCCTTGCAAGACATGTTATATATTTGGCCCTCCATCTACATAACCATGGTTCAAATGGCTTGTGATACTCTTTTGGTAGGAACAATTATTTGAACACTTCTTTTCTTGTAATTGATAATGCCATGCATATCAATGTTTCAGAATAAGTTGTTGTATTTAGTTTTCTCAGTTAAGGAGTCCAGACTACCTTGGCACTTCTGCTGGCCAATCTCCACACATGTTGCTCTTATCATTCTTCATTCTCCAGGTTTGCTGCACCCCAAGCACTTTTCTGTACCCTTTCATGATGAGTAGATTTGTATATGATTCAATGCTATAGTGAACTTGTGGATTTCATTTTGTTAGTTAAGTTCGAATGTTAGCTTTCATTTTGTGCAACTTGTGACTTTGCCAATCTTATGCCAACTTGTGCTTCCGTGTGATAGATGACACTCATTTCTCAAGAATATGGTATTTGGGTTATGTTCGAATTAAGTATCCGTTCATTTCTCCTAGCTCTTTTTTATGGCAGGTTGTATATATGGCCCTCCATCTACATACATTAAGCTCAGTAGTATTTCTCCTACTCTTGAATTAAGCTCAGTAGCATTTATTTTGTAAGCACATTAAATTTTCAATGTTATATATATGCCACCTCAAAGGCCCTGCCACGGTTCCATCTTTCTGTTGTAATTATACCTTCACAGCAGATGCATTGCGGGCATCAGAATCCGACCACATCAAAAAGGGCTCCCCGGGTTCTGCAGGTAGAAAAGAAACAGCGAAATCGGGACAAATGCAACCCACCTCCCACGATGGGTTTCAAAGCCCATGGATATCCCGTGGTTACCCCTGATTTATGCCCTTCCCAATATGAAACAGTCACATGTGTTCTATTAAATCAACCCATATTAGGGATCCTTGTTTGTTGCCCCCATTGCATGTCTAATATGTCATACATGTGCATGGTTGGGTGTTGTAGACGGCATAGTAATGCAACTCCATCGCATCCATGCCCCTTGTATTATTTGGCTCATTGCTCTGGATGAGGTGACATCATGTGTGATCCAAGTACGGGTTGCGGCGATGATGAATGGATTTCCAGATTTTCTTTGGGGGTAGGATATCAACTTGTGACACCCTCACACAAAAAATGATTACACATACTCCAAATTTTCATACTGAGCCCACTCCACCATCACATTATGTATCTTCAAATTCTGTATCAATTAGTTGCTGTTTAAACTTTTAATTGTATGACTAGCTGAATATGTATTGCAGTTTGATACAATGTTCATCCCTAGGAATTGACTTATTTATGTTGGAGTGCTAATGCTGATTCTAATCGAATTTTAGTATTGCACGAAGGGGTATTATCAGTGTTATACTCGAGTTTTGATAAGTGGATGCCGTATTGATGCTAATGTATGTATCAATTATTTCATGTTTAAACTTGTTTAGTTATGACTAGCTGAAAACGTATTGCAGTTTGATACAATCTTCATGCATAAGGACCCACTTCACCAAGCCCTATTGCACTGCGGTCGGAAAGAAGATCGGAGGAAGGGGGCAACACAAGATTGCACTAATGCTCCAGCTTGATTCCCTCACCCAAGAAAGGGCTTCTCCATAATAATCCGATGCTACATGTATACATCTGTTTTGTGGGGTTTGTTATATCCCGGATGTAAATGTCCTTTTGTGGGGTTTGTTATAGCCCAAAAGTAAATGTTCGTGATGTAATAAATGAAAGCAAGGTCTTCAACCCATTCTTCTTTGTCTACCCTTTGTACACCCAGATGTTCTTATATATATATATATATATATGTATATATATATATATATATCTCTATTTGTGTGTGTGTGTGTGTGCGTGTGTGTTTGTGACGTAGTCGCTTACTCCAGATTGTTTATCGTATCGTCTCTTGTCAGGTTCATATGTTCCCGTGGGAGAACATATATATACAGATGTCCATCTGCATATGTATATAGATATATGTGTGTGCGTGTATTTCCTTTTTTTTTCACTGTCATCCTCTCCCCGGTAGATATGTTATTTTTAGTTGTAAATCCTATCACGTCATCCGTGTGGAGGAAGATATACGTAAACACAAACACACACTCACACACACACAAAGAGAGAGAATGAGAGAGAGACGAGCACTAGTAACAAAGAGACATAGATAAAATATACCATCAATAATAAATATATAATCGAATTTTAAATATTTATAAGAATACGAATATTTAATTAGGTGATCAATGTTGATGAGAATAGTATTATTTACTAATTAGATGCTAAAAATTTTAAGGATAATTTTTCAGGTTTATATTTACATTATATTAATCATAATTTTATTGTCACCTAATTTATATGTCATCACTTGTACATATTTATAATATATTTTCTAACTACAATCAATATCATTGTAATATTTTTTAGAACAATATATAATATAATGTTAATTATAGTATATCTATGTATATATTATTTAGCAATGAATATCAGTAAGTGTGAGAGAGAGGGAGAGAGTGACGTGGAAGTGAGAGGAGGGAGAGAGTGAAGGGGGAGAGAGAATAAACACCCATTAAAAAAATCATGAAGTAGGGGAAAATATGATATTTCGGTTGTCATAAGTAAAGAGTTAACTCACTTGTTATCAAATCATAATGGAATAAAAGTAACTTAACACACTTCTTTACTTCTGAGTTAACTAATTTTATACCAAATCAAAATTAAGTTAATCCGAGATTAAGTTAAGTAGATTTACTTAACTCATAAATAGTCTAACCCCTTTCCAAATTGAGCTAAATATAACGCAAGGAAGGTCAAAGGAAAAGGATTAATTTTCTCCGTGCCGTACGGATTTGAGACATGGTGGGCGCCAATGGTTATGTTCACCTTCGATGGCCCATTTATCGAGGGGGGGAATCCAACAGAGCTTGATGCGCGCTTTTTTCTGTGGGGGCCTCCAATTTCCGCGCTTTCTCGCTTGGTGGAGCCTCGTACGAATGCGGGAGTTGGGCAGTCCCTTTCGGGAATTTTCTCTTTTATTATATAACAGTGGGCTTCCAAAGTATTTGATTGACTGCAATGATTGCGTACACGCACACAGTTGTCACTCTTTAAATCTATTTTTTAATTATCACATCTATACTGGACAATATGACTTCCAAAATATCTACCTAACTTCAATATCTTGTAATTAAATAAATATTTAAGACATACAATATGAAATTTTAGAGATTAAATAAGATGTAAATAAAATTATGACATATTTGAGCACGTCAACACATTAATGACAGGTTTCAATGACTTGTGGGAGGGGGTGAACAAGCAAATCTTTGTACGAAGTTGGGGTTGTCACTGTGATAGACTGATAGAGAGGTTACATACTCGAATAATGTGAAAAGTTCCTCTCAGTGCCCGTTTGGGAATCTACCTCATTTTACTAGTGTCAGTAGACACCCATCTGCACACATGGAGGATTTTGTAATCATTAAAAATCCCATGAAACACCTTTACACTTGCTTCTGAGGATTCATAGGTGCTCATGAGTTTTGTGTCTATAATCTCTCCCATCAGATTTTTTTGTTGGCTCAAAATTCTCGACAAACTTAATACCATTTGTTATCACTTAAAACATGGCATAAATTTTTTGTCTTGAAATCCAGCATTTCTCAAACGCGTCCTTAAGAGCTTTAGAATATATCTTGTGGGGATTTTAATGATTAGAATCTCAGATAGAATTTGAACAGTGAACGGGTGCATCTCAACTTCTGTATTGTTTTAAAATTTGAAATAGAGAGATTAGAGGCAAAAACATTTCATCTCTCTAATCCTTCGAAACTGAAACGACTTAAATTTTAGAGATTTCTCGTGACGAAAAATTCTCCCGTAGCACTCCCAAACGAAACCTTAGATTTTACTCACTCTAGATTACAGCCAAAAAATGACACATGATGGTAAAGTTAATAGATGAGCAATATAAGCTAGTGTGGATGCATACAAGGAAATGCGATGGTATATGAGAAAGATATGACTAAAGATCTGTGTTTTCTCACAGCCTCTTACTCTTGATCATCAGATTACGAGTGTAGTCATAGAGCCATCGCGTCTTCAAACACTGCCTGGAGATTTGTATGTTGAAGGCTGACTACTCTGGCTCTGTTTTAACATTCTTCTACAAAAATCTCTCTCTCTCTCTCTCTCACACTCAGGGACGCATCCACCACAGGTTCTTATTGTAAGAGATGAGCAAGCCGTACGAACCGAGTCAGATTACCAACACCACAGACAGATCTTGACTCTCAAACAGCATTTATTGTTCGAGTTGCGATGACTGGCTGAAGGCTGAGATCCCGTGTTGCACATGCTTTGATGAATCGTTTGCATGCAATCGCCTCCCCTCCGGCATTCGTGGCTCTGGAAGAAAGCCTCAATTGCCACGGCTCCTGTTCAAATATCCGGGGGAGTGAGGGTGGGAGAAGATCGGAACAGGGCATGTCAAAACAACCGTCCGGGTTGACGAATCATGCCATTCCAAGATCACTAGAAGACACTCATGATAAGGTCCTGAAGGGTACAAGGGCACTCATGATATGGCCTTGAAAGGAACCGTTCAATGGCTCTCGGATGACGTAACAAATATATTAAACAGCATCAGCATTTAAACATTCAATGTTTCATATGCTATTTGTATTTACAAAATTATACTTAATGGCTGTAGCGTTAATGACTAGAACCCAAGAATACTAAACCAAACAATATCTGAAAAACACCTATATATGATGTAAAACACTGCATATAAAACGCCATAACATTTAAATTCAGCTTTTTTGATCTCGACTTCCCTTCCAGAACTACGTAGAAATCAAAGCCCCAAACAATTTTAAGATCCACCACTTCAAGAGTCAAGACTAGAAAATCACAACTCACAGCAATACCGAAGGACAGCGAAATTAAAACATTCAGAGTGGAATGAGAGGCGGTGAGCTGCTCGGGGTTCCAAGAGCAAATCTTTACTCCTTCCACAAAATATGTACAATTTGGGCAGAAGCCCTAATTACAGGCATCAGACATGTACATGGCATGGTTGTCGGGCAAAACCCAGGAATAACAACCGATCAACTTTTAATTTGTGGTTTAATTAACTAGTGTTCTCTCAGATGTAAGGGTTGATGTGGGACGAGTAGTCGCGGATGCCGGCACCTTCCCACCCCATCCACTCCTCCCACAGATCCCAGCTCGAGTCGTACATCCCCCTCATCTGGTCGTCCTCGTCGCCCCATTTCTGCGACTGCTCCTCCTCCTCCTCTGCCTCCCTCAAGCTCCTCATCACAATCTGCACAGGAAGAGATCCATGAAACTGATAACTACGAGAGAACTCCAGAGAGAGAGAGAGAGAGAGAGAGATCTGATCAAAGATTGCGACTTTTTTTTAATTCTGAGATGACCCGAAGGATAAAGAACAGAGGAAATAAAGGTCGATTCTTATGTATTTGGTGGTGGGTGTGGCGCTTACATCATATGCCTCGTTGATCTGATGGAACTGAACCCCGCAGTTGCTTCCCTTGCAAACATCCGGGTGAAACTGCACGAAACAAGAACAAGAAACCACCAACCGATCAGAACCCAGATCGAATCAGGTTCGGAGAAAGTGGAACAAACAAGAAACAGAACCCATCAGGGTATCCATCCTTGTCATGCACCAAAAAAAGGTCAAAAAGAAGGGAGAAACAAAGGATATGATATGATCCAAAGGGGGTTTCTACACACCTGCAGGGCCAGCTGCCTGAAGGCCTTCTTGACCTCCTTCTCGGAGGCGCCGGGCTCGATCCGGAGCGTCCTGTACTGCTCCCTCAAGCTGCCCGTGTGGTAAGGATAGGTGGAAGACGCAGCAGAGCAGGCAACCCGACGAGGAGCAGCGCCGCCACCGCCCGCCTTCCTCCCCCTGCCGCCCTTGAGGAACCCACCACCGACCCTCGACGCCACCGACGAGCCCGCAGCACCGCAAGATCCAACCATCCCCACTGCCATCGCCATCTCCTCTTTGCCTTCCCCGAGTCCGGACCTCCCTGTCGCCCTAGCTGGAATGCTGGATGCGATGCTCGATCGCCGCCGACCCACTATTTCGCAGCGGTCCCAAGAACCAGAGAGCCCTTTCCCAGAACCAATCAAATTGGAGGAGTGTAAGAAGACGAAGAAGAAGGAAGGAAGAGGATAAAAAGAGAGATCTTTGCGTTCGAGTTGGACGCTATTGCCGGGCGGGAACGAAAAGCTGGATAGGGATCCAGCCCTTCTTCTCAGTGCTCTTCTATTTATAAACTCTGTCACCGCGTGGGCGTGCTCCTCTGCTATCCCCGGGCTTATCCGGTTTCCTCCCACCCAACCCCAAATTGCTCGGTTACGATTAATCCCCGGAAGAGAGAGAGAGAGAGAGGGGTAGGGGGGCTTACGTGGCGGCTCCTGTCTGCAGATGGTGTGTGGACGTCCTTATCTAATGAGGTGGTCCCGCATCAGCCGGCCCGCTTGTCGCTTCGGCGCTACTTGTTTTGAAGAGCGGTGGCGAGGGGGAGGGACGGCGGAATCGTTTCGGCCCTCTAATCCCGCGTACCGGCAGGGAGATGACTCAGCACGTACGGGCCCCAGGATCGCCCACTACGTCGAAGACTGTCACGAGGGGGACCCAACCGCCCAATGTATCTCTTCTCGGATAAATCTATATCATTTCTTCCAGTTTTTTTTACCCTTTCCGTATCCCCGTGGATGGGGGGAGGGGTGTGTCACGTCCCAATTTTGGGTGTCATACAGCTCGGATCGGTTATTAGGAGGCGCTGGGCTTGGGTTGGATTTGTGGATCCACGTTGGGATCGGATCGGGGGTTCTAATGGTCGTAGGACGATCCGTGTGGAACGTGGGACTTTTCCTCTTCCCCCCAATCAATGTGACGCGGGAGGGGAGAGACGCATGTGATCGCCCGAAGAAGAGTCGGAGCTGACGAGGACGGCGTCGGGTCCCGTGGAATTTTCCTGGCGAGGTGGGTCAGACGTGGCGCGTGGCCCCGGCTTAATGCGGAGGGCGGGAACAGACCCGGCGGATCCGATTGTCTGGGGGGAGGTTATCCTCGCTGAGTCAGCTCACCCGTGTAACTCGTGGTCTGCGATGTTCTTCTTTTTTTGGGAAGGACGATAAGGGAGCATCTGATCTGAGAATCGTTAGAATAAAATCTGTCACAGGTGCCATTTGGTCGGGTCTGTGGGGGAGGGATTTTAAGATTTTAATCCTTGAATTTTTTGATACCTATATTATCTTAACTAAATATAATATTAAAATCTAGACAAGGTCTACATCGTGATACCTTTTTGGAGAAGAGATAGATAGACTCAAGATGAGAATATTTTTAAAATCTGCAAAATCTCACCCTAACGAATTTTTTTGATAGATTTCGCAAATTAAAAACGTGTCCCATCAACATCATAGTCTATTTTTATTTTTTTGAATATTATTCTCACGTTTCGACCGGCACCGTCGCCTGTGCCTGACGATTCACTTGGCACGGGCGACGATGTGTGCAATTATTTTTTGTTAAAGAGGATATAAATCGCGTCGAGGAATTGAAATTTTCACTTCCTCGACGGAAATATCATTACGTTACTCAGCTATCCTATACATAATTATATTATTGTTTAAAATTCTTAATTTTTTACTGAATAATACCCCTACTCATTCTATAACATTCTTTCCCGTCGCTTTTTATAGATCTGTCGACTATTTTATCATATAAGTTGAATCGTGTCCGTCCACACCTTGGAAAAGTCGTGAGTGGGTGCTGTGTAACTGTGGGATACATATAATATGCATACGCCGGCATCTCGGCATTTCTTAATTAAGAGAAACATTTAATACTCGTCTCGTTCGTCCTCGTGTGATCAATCTCTTCCTTAATGAAATATCAATATCTGTTCTCGTATGACTAATCCCGTCTCGGACTGATAATCACCCTGGATGATTGCCTGGGATGAACACCCAACATTACTCCTTGATTAATTAATTTGATGGTCCGCAGTAACCTAATCAATCGGCTTCGATGTTTGATTGCCGAAGAGTTATACCAAATGAGACCAATCTTGTCACCTGCCTAAAAGGTTGAATTGTCACTCGGAATTCGAAATCAACTGATCAGCTAACTCAAGACGTCAAGTGACCGGACTCACCTTTTGACATCACGAGGGGACAAGAGGGCGCCGGAGGAATCGTCTGTCGGAGAGTCGACGGAGTCCTTTCACGTCAAACCAAATGCCACCCCAGGCCTCTATGATTAGCCGATTCATTAAGACGTCCAAGTCATCATGCTCTTACGTTGCTACCAGACGGTGATGCGCACCCTATATATAGCTTTCGCAGACCCCACATGAGAGGATAAGAAAACCACCGGAAGAAGCAACGGCATGCCATCCAACAGGAGTGATCAACACGGCCACACCCGCCCTTAAAGCCTTTGGCGGCCCACCCAGTTTTTATCAAGAGAGATCGATGACGCCAGCCCTCCAGGGAAACATTACGTGCGTAGTGAGTGGTGTCCTCACACTCAACAAAGGTGGGGTTTCGCTTTCGTCGTCTTTATAGCCGAAACAGCGGCAGGAACGCGTGTTCTCTGTTTTGTAATTAGGGAGCTCTTGGTTAGAACGTATCAGGTGAGATTATACGAAAATTCGTGCACAGTATAGCTGACATGATGTCATTGATTTTTGAGATCAAAAATCCCATGCCTCTTCTACCTTCACTTTGGATAAGGTGATGAACAATGAATACTTGTGGCATTAATAAAAAAATTGGTCGGGTTAAAAGTGTCGGTGGACTTTTAAACTGTGCTTAAATGATAGATTTGAGGTTTAAATCGACTAGTTAAAAGTTGATAGATTTAAAGTAAGTGTTTAATGATTAAATGACGTCGAAATCCAACCACAGACTCCTCCACATGATATTCTTGAAATTTTGAGATAGCATCCTTACCGTGTCTCTCACTCTCTCTCTCTCCTAATAAGAAAATATGTGAAATACGAAAGTCAAAGTGACTATATAACACTTGATCGAGATTAAAATTTTACCGGAGATTTCAATCATTAAAATTCTCTATTCATCCGAATCAAACGACCCCTTAATTCGGGTACACTCGATGCGCATCTATCAGGCAAAAGATGTACAACTTTATGTTACAAAAGCCATCGTCTCTCTTCGTGCCAAGCGTGAAGGCCCACGGAAACCACTTACTGGTGTGGTGGGCCTGCAGCTTTTTGCAAACTGGCAAAGAGGAGGTAAGGCAAGACTAAGGGTGAGGGCGAGGATTATTCAAGTTTAATTTAAAGTTAAATTAAATTAATAATTTGATTTAATTTACATTAAAATTTAAAAGTTAAATTTTAAATAAAACTATGTTAAAATTTTTAATTTAATTTAATTTTAAAAAATTAGATCAAATCGAATAACTCAAATTTAAAGATATTTTTATCAAATTAATATAAATATATATAATCATTAATTATAATTCCAAAAACTCAATCTAATTTTAAGATTATTTTTATCAATTTAATATAAATATATATAACTATTAAACGTAATTCTAAAAATCTAACTCCACTGTCCCGAGGAAATTTCTGAATCTACTATTATGAAATTCGTTTTAAATCACCTTCTATTTACGTGTTTAGTTTTTTTACGTGAAAATATCATGAAATTTATTCTTACGAAGTATAACTTTTATTATTATTTTTAGATAAATTCATGTATGATAAATCTATGCAAGTACCTATAAGTTGCATCCGTGCTCATAAACCCATCAAACTTTCAAATTTGTACTGATGATCATATTTTGCCTTTCCAACCAAAATAGAAGTCTTGGTTCGGACCCCACCTGATATACACCATGGCCCACCGCTTCCTGCGCCTCTGCTAGTTCTTTTTCTTCTGCCTATGTAGGTCCTTCCACCGCGCCTGTTCTGTCTTCAGCACCCTCAGATGCAGCAGCTTTCGGTTCTTCATCGACTTTGTTGTTCTGCCCCATGTCAAACTGTCGTCTTCTCAGCAACAGCTCTGGTTGTACGCGCTCAACCTTGTCTTGTGTTTCTTCCCACCCAGATGAGACGCCAACATCTTGTTGCTGCTGCACTCCACCTTGCACAGCTTGCACAACCAGAGACTGGTGCCTGTTTTCTGCTTCTTCACCGGCCGGACGCCAGTTTCCCTGGCGGAGGCTCTCTTTCTTACTTTGTTTGTCTGAGCCTTCTCCAGATCTGTACCTTTGGCTAGTGTCGAATGCTTTTTGGCTGTACGTCTGGAAGTGGAGCCATCTGGTACCTTGGTGCTTCTCAGAAGCGCTTGCTTGGCTTTGTGTTTTCTTCCTCGGAGGTGTTCGTGCAGGTTTTCCCTTCTATTGATGCTTACGTGACACAATGCGCAGCTCCAATCAGGCTTTTCTGAGCCCGGTGGTGTGCCTACCTTGTTTTCCGCTATGCCAGGGATATTATCTATTTCTCTCTTGATTCCAGCAACATTAGCCTTCGAAGGTTTAGCCTGGAGAAAGGAGGTCAAATTTCATTAGACAGTACGTGCTTTTATTACACCAAATGAAATCATTTCCCGACAGTAGATTGCCAGAGACAAAACAAGATGTCAAGAATACATCTTCCTTACTGAAATATATATAATACGGAATGAAATAACACGCGTTCCAATTCCACAGGACACACAATTGAAAAGAATTCCAAACTGACGTAGGTGAGAACTGATTCTGCCGCCCCAAGAACATGAAGAACTAGTCTTAGCGAACACATGGATAAATGCATCTGGAGTCTGGACCACCAACCGCCTTTCCCAAGTGACAACTGTCAGACATGGTCACCACCTCACATTGATGCCTGAGAAGTGCAAGTCCACAGGAAGGGGCCTCGGTCACCTCCTCACAAAAGGGACTCTTTCCTCCAGTGAGCATCATTTGTAGTAGGTCTTCCTTGGGATGGCCCCTGCAGAGTTCCCTGTTGTCCCCAACCACCGGCCTGTGACAAGTGGGAGGAGACATAGTTGGGTCAGATCTGGCATCAAGCGAAGTTGATGCCATTAGGCAGAAGATGCAGCAGCAAGCCAAATTTGAATAGGTAGCCAGGAAAGATCTCGCGTCCTACAGTAGGTTGACACAGTCAACTCTGGTTTGACAAAGAAGCAGACCCAAGCAGTGGGTACTGCCTAGACACTTGGGTCCACCCCACCTTCCTGGCAGATTGGCACCTGAGATCCCTGACCAGTTTGAAGGTTGGTCTTGCACCAAATCAGACTTCCAAATTTGAACCGTCTGTAGATAGAATTCCACGGGACATGTCTCCAACCTTCAAACTCCCTAACAATTGCCCTAACCCCGCAGCCCCTACATCTTAGACCTTGACCGTAAAGATACTCCCTTCTGGATGGATTTCAAGAGAGATGTTTTTCCAAATATTCAGAAGGACATCAGTGCAATCAACCTCTTAATTTCAGAACTAAGAATTCTTAAGGGCCCCTTTGTTTGCTGGTTAGGGTAGCCCAGTTAGTCTGTACGCAGATATCTTATCCCCAGTTTCACCATGTTTCCTTGATAAGTCCCTTCTTAGTCGACCTAGAATGACGTGGCTACCTGCACCTCATTCTAATAGGTTTGATAAAAATGCTGGAATAACAGATCTAATATGCACATGAAATGGCCAAAAATTAGCTTTACCTGAGGTCAAATCCATAATTCGAGCCTGAAGGTCGAATCCACTACTCGCGCTTAAATGGGTAAACAGAGTCTTACCTGAGGATGGAGCCATAATGCGCATCATGCACTCTCAAATCTGTTACCATGGGCAACTCATGATTAACAGAGGCTAACTGGCAAACAAAGGAGGCTTAAATGAAAATTCCTGTTTAACTATTTCTTTACACCATATAGGTCTTCAGTTTTTCTTTTTTGGACAAAAGAAAGGCTTATGTCTCAAATCCCAATGCTGGAGCATCATTTCATTGAATTTTTTAAAGTGAATTATAAAAAATTTCATTAATGAGCAAAAGGATTAGATCCTATCACCATGTCCAGCTAGCCTCCCTGTGTTGTTGGATGATGATTCTTTCAGAGTACCAAGCAGATCCACTAACAGATGAATCTTTTCATCTGAAAGACTCCTCAACTGTGGAAACCAGTTTCCATGAGCCATAAGTTCCGAAATGATGCTGAATAGAGAGGTAAAGGCTCAGTCAAACACCTACACTACATACCTCTAACTAGGATGTTGCGGGAACTGTTATTTGTTTTGAAACAGAAGGCTTGTAGCGATGTGGAATATTCATGTCACATAGGAAGTACCTGTTGGATGATACATAACTAATGACAGAGTAAGATAATTGCAAAAGAAGTGAAAGGAAAAAGGATTGGCCAAATTTTCAATAAAAAAAATGCAGCACTGGTCGCATTGCATAGCTTCCTCACTACAAAGTTTTGTCATAGTTCACACTTACTCTTCAATCCCAACAGTGAAGATACATTTGCTTTGGTTGGTCTGAGGAACACCTATGCCACAAAAATACCAATGGGCCAATCTCCATGAAGAAATGCAAATGAAATGTACTGGAGACACTCAGACAAGTGAGCTCTGTAGCCGGATGATTGTCTCACACACACACACACACACACACACACACACACATATATATATATATTAATCAGACCTTAACTTTGCACAGAACACATACATGAAAATGTGGATGCAGCATGAAGGGATGGAAAAAGAAGAGTACAAGGTGAATAAGCTATAGAAGATAAATCACTGGCCAAATTGTGCATTTTCCTGAGAATAAGAGATTGCTGACAGAGTTTCATGCCAATCAACTAGAAAATAAGTTGCTTTGTGTGTGATCAGTGGCAATAACAGGACTATTCCTTGATTAAATCTGACCCTAGCACAGTTACATACAAAGAAGGGGTTGATCCAAATTCGTTGAGGCAAACAAAAACACGAACCCTCCCCCGGGGGTAAAAAAGGCAAAAAAAAAAAAAGTCTAGTGTAGTGTGAATGGACCACATAAGGTAAACCACAGCCTAATTGTGTATGTTCCTGACTGTAAAGGCTTCCTACATCCTACACTCAGGATTTCGAAAGCAATGTGGATCATATCAGCAATTTTATTAAAAGAAAAACAGAGATAATACAATAAATAAAACCTCACAAAATCACATACCACAAAAGGAAAAAAAACTTCCTACATTCAAGATAAGATATTGATTCAAACAAGCGGAGAGAAGCTGATTTTCTCCGATCATTATCAGCAAAGTGATGGCAATGAGTTAGTTATTAGTCAGGAGATTAGGACATCATTATCCCTTACTTGCAAAGATAATAATACTAAGGGCAGATCCAAAGGGTGAAGGGGCAACCCCTAACGCCTCAATTCCCCTCAGCATTTGCAT
This sequence comes from Amorphophallus konjac, assembly GCA_022559845.1. Classification (NCBI taxonomy): domain Eukaryota; kingdom Viridiplantae; phylum Streptophyta; class Magnoliopsida; order Alismatales; family Araceae; genus Amorphophallus; species Amorphophallus konjac. The sequence continues at coordinate 168,647 of JAHNEJ010003418.1, read as the reverse complement.
ATTACATTACTTCATCTACCTTTCACATGACATAACTTTTGCCCCTTCGAAGATTTAAATCATTGTTTGTTTGACCCATTAAATTTATAAGAAATTATATCAAGTTCATGAAACATGCCCCTTAAAATTGATTTTTTTAACTTCCATAGAACATGGCTCGTAAAATTGATTTTGTTAACCATGTACCCCATACAAGTTAGTTTTCATTATGCCACCAGATACTGATATAAGTTAGCAAATCAGACCTTCAAAGTATTTCTTCGTAGGTCAGAAAACGAACAAACCTTGGTAAATTGACGTAGGTGCATTCAAGCATACTTGTCATAAACAGGTAATTCAAGGTCAAAGAAAGAAATCACAGACATGTACATTACACAAACACCCCCCCCACACACACAAAAAAGAAAAAGAAAAAGGAGTAACAAAGCGCAGCACCAACTTGAATAACTTAATGAGTATTAACGGAATGGTATAACCTATGCAGAAGGATGCAGAAGACATTACACGACACCAAGCAAATGCCTAATGATATCCTATATTCCCGACGACAGACTGCTGCATAAACCATGCAAACCGACGCACAACAGCAGTTACCACTACTGCAGTGTCTAAGCACAAATATAATTATAACTAATTAAATTATATCTAAAGGAACAAGAAAACATGGAGACATAGCTGCAGACAGAATAATAAGGAATTCACACAAATGACCTAAATCAACAGTAAGAGAACACTGAGTTTAAAATATCATTATAAGGAGGGTGCCATTGCCATGGTGGCAAAATAAAAACAGTGCCACCTCCTCCAAAATCATATGATTCAATCTCTAATTTTCAATCTACATTGTCAAAGCTTCTCCATCATTAATAAATTATTTGTGTATTTAAAATCATTTCTTTATGATGCTTATTGCCCATGTGCATTAGATGAATAAAAAATGAACGGCACAGATGATGTGATTCATGGTGTCATGTAATATGTAATATGTGACTTTTTGACGTCTGATATGAATAGTTTTTTATTTACAATTAAGTCAACAATTTTAAAGAAAATTTAATAGTAGAAAAAGAAAAGTAGAGATTGAATCATGTGATGTTTCAGTAGGTGACACCCTTCTTATTTTGCCGCCGGCAGCCACTAATCCTCGTCTATAATTATGTGTTAGACTTCGCAAGGAAGATATGAACCTACAATTTAAACCTCCCCCCTCCCACAGAAAGGAACAAACAGTGACGTAAAAAATAACCATGTAAAATCATGCCACCTAATCACAATTTCCACCGAAGCATTCAACAGAGAGACGACTCTAATCAACTAAAGAGAAATATAAGCGCGATGAACTCAAGAAAGATTGGGCAGCTCACATGATGAGCAGATGTGGATGCCAAGCCCTTGTTCTCATGATCGCCCTTCGGCAGAGCCGAGTCCTTCATTGACCTCCCAGTTGACACGCCCTGCAGAAGCCTCTCGCCGAAAATATTCGCATCGCACGGCCTCTCCCCAACCGAACGCGTTGCCACAATCCTCCTCTCCATGCCAAATCCTAGACCAAACCGTGATGCCTCTACCGGGGTCCTCGCCTCGGCGAGTGCCGGAACATTCCCCATCGAAGGAAAGGTACCATCCTGGAATCGCCCCATCCTCAGCGTCCTCTCCATCTCAAGTTCCCTCCTCACCTCTTCCTCGAGCAGCCTCATCTCGGGCATCTCCCTCGCGATGATCTCCCCACGGATCCTCTGCTTCAGGAGCTCCCTCTGCACGATATGAGTTATCAGTTGCGGCGACGCTTCCACCCTCCGCGCGCCATCGAGCGGGGCAACGTAGTCCGCTGGGAGGACAAGAGAGAAAAAGAAAACGCATGAAAGACCGAACTTTTTCCGATAGAGCGTGGGAGAAGACGGCGACGAGAAGGGAAAAAAGTAGCTTTTTTTTTTTGCATATGGAAGATACCGCGCAGAGCCTGGGAGGCCAAGAACCCATCGCGGACGGCAGAGGAAGAGTACAAGGACGAGGCATGGAACAGAGACGACCATTCCTCGCCAAGCCCGTAGCGCGGTGGGTCCATTGTGCAGCGGATGGCAAGAAGAAGAAGAAGAAGGGAGTAGAATCTTTCTGCCGAGTGGAGAAACCCTAAACCCCCGGGGGACGGAGTAGAGCCAACGGGAGAAGAAGAATCTTGGGAAAGAAACTTGGGGAAGACGAACGCCTGCGAGTAACGGCTGGATTTGGGGCCCACTTTGTTTTTGGGTCAGGGAACTCGGGGTAAGTTAACCGGTGAGAGAGAGAGCGGTGTGATACAAGTTAACTTGTGATACAAGTTACACCTCTATCGCACGATTTAAAGAAATTTAAAATAGAAAAAAGATCGATTCAAAATAAATTGGATCTAACACTATTAATTCAATCCGATGATTTTTAGATTTTTTTTTAGATCATCAAATGAGGATTAATAACAAAAATAACTTTTGCTTAGTGCGCACTCAAGATGGGTAATTAACTCAAAGTGTGCACTTAATTATCTCAATAGCAACGCTGCCCCTTCTGCCCACCTCGGGCAGTCCTCTTTAGACAATTCCCTCCCTCCCTCCCTCCCTAGTAGCCCCACTCTCGTCCCTTTTGTTTTCTTCCTCTTACTATACACCCCCCCAAGACGAAACTTATTATTTGAGATCCAAACTCTGATCTAAAATTTATACATTTGAGTCCGAATGAATTATCACGTGTATAGATGAAAGGCTCCATAAACTTTTGACATGGGATTAAATCATAACATCTCTCTCATGCCTAACTATGTGATTTGGGGCGTATCATGGGGTAAGATCTAGTTTTTAAAATGGGTAAATCTAGCTCTGTTATCGTATTAGAATCTCAAATTCTAACTCAAAATCTAGACATTGAGTTAACACAATCGCAGCATATATGGAGTAAAGACTGGCACGTATTTCCCAGCCCATGGCGACGCCACCCTCTAGCCACCTCACCCCGCTTGCCATCTTCCGCCCCTTCCATTAAGAAAGGAAAGGGGAGGAGGAGGGGCTGCGGGGGATGCAGGCAGAGAGAGGTTGCCGGAGGGGAGTTGTCGCTGTTGACCAGACGCGATTTGGGGGACCTAGACGCGATTTGGGGGACCTAGAGTTTCCATACGGTGTTGGGGGTTCGGTCATAAGGCAGATGTGCAGATGATGATAACATGGTGTGTTTCTACACACCCTCCTCATCTTAGGCGGCGTCGTGCATCTGCGTCGCATCATGTAATCCACTCCCGGAACAAAAAATGTCTAGATCTTAAAGACCTGCATGACTTCTAAAATGACACTATGCTCTAATTGGCCCACAATCCAAGTGACTGACGCGCTTTAAACATCTCGTTTGAAGAAAAAAAGGGGGGGGGGGCATGTTTTATAGGAATCGCGCGGCGATGTTATTAGGGTTACAAATGGAACACAGAATTCCGACCCTGTTCTGATTGCTTTTACTAGTTTCGGATGCATCAAATGTCACCGATTCCTTGTTATCTGAATTAGATATTCCGAGGAGATATTAGGATTGGAATCAAGGACTGCGATTTCTGTATCCTATTTTTGATTCATAATTATACTACTAAAATTTTTAAATCATCAAATCTTTTTCGTCTGCTAAAACTGGACAAGGCATCCATCATTCGTTAACTTGAACAAATGTCGTCTGTTTAAAGTTTAAGTAGTGGACCTTGCCCACCAATTTAAACAAACTTTGTCCACCAAAAGTGAACGGTGCACTTCCAAAGTGGGTTAGGGGAAGGAATAGAGGCGGCAACACCGGAGTTCACCCCCATGCTGGTTCTTAAGAAATGTTTCGCAAAAATTTTCACGGTGGTGATTATTTGTAACTTTTAATTTTAATATGAAAACACTTGAGCCGCTTTGAAATTCAAATACCGGAAGCGGAATAGTCATCCGATGAGAGAGAAAAGTTGGGACCCCACCTTTTCTCCTCACACACATACCCCTTTAATCGGGGCTGGACGGCCTATTCGAACTCACCTCCCAGAATACGTCGTCTCACCCGATTTTCAAATCGGGCCTTACATAATAGCTACTATATCTAATTTAATGAATTAGATGAATATAATACCTCCACTTTGAAAGGGAGTTATCACTTTTGTGGGTTAAGTCAATCCGCTGAAGTTAATCTTGAGTTAACTTATTTTTAATTTAACAGAAATATAGTTAATATGAAAGTAAGGAGATGAGTTAACTTACTTTTAATTTATTGTGATTTGACAGGGAGTGGATTATCTCGTTAATAATGACGACCAAATTATCATTTTTATTTTTTTATTTTTTAATATATCTCTCATTCTCTCTCTCTCTCTCTTCCCTCCTCTCTCTCGCGTCACTCTCCCTCTCTCACATATTAATTACGAGCTTAAGTTACTATTCATTTTAAAATTTTTATTTTAATTTACTTTAAAATTATTTTAATATATAATATAAATTTAATACATCATAAAAATATAAATATTTTTGATAAAATAACATAATTAATTTTAATATTTGAAATTTAAAATACAAAAACATCATAAATTATGGGTTTTGATTATTGTTAATCTTAAAAAAAATATTTTTATTTATTTTTTAATATTTTTAATATATTCTATAAATTAAATATACTATGAAAACATTTTTTTGATAAATAACAGCAATACTTTCACTATTTAAAATTTAAAAGTAAAAACGGTATTAATTACGAGTTTAGATTATTGTTCATCTTTAAAAAATTTATTTTAATATACTTTATAAATTAAATATAATATAAAAATAAAAAAATAAATAACATCAATAATCTCACTAATTAAAATTTAAAAGTCAAAAACAACATTAATTATGAATTTAGGTTATTATTCATCTTAAAGAAAATTATTTTAATTTATTTTTTAAATATTTTTAATATATTCTTTAAATTGAATATATCATAGAAATATTTTTTGATAATTAATATTATTAATCTCACTAATTAAAATTTAAAATCTAAAATGACATTAATTACGAGTTCAAGTAACCGTTCATCTTAAAAAATTTAGTATACTTTATTTTTTTTAATATTTTTAATATATTCTATAAATTGAATATACAATTAAAATAGTTTTATTTGATAAATAACATCAATAATCTCACTAGTTAAAAATTAAAAGTCAAAAACGACATTAATTATGGATTTAGATTACTCTTCATCTTTTAAAAAAAATATTTTACTTTAATTTTTAAATACTTTTAATATACTTTATAAATTAAATATACTATGAACATAATTTTTTATAACTAATTTCATTAATCTCACTAATTAAATTTTAAAAGTCAAAAATATCATTAATTATGGGTTATACTACTGTTCACTCAAAAATTATTTTAAAAAAATTTAAATATATTTTTAAATACTATATAAATTAAATATATTATAAAAATATTTCTTTGATAAATAACGTCATTAATCTCACTAATTAAATTTAAAAGTCAAAAATATTTTTAAAAGTTACTACTTATCTTAATATTTTTATTTTTGAAACTTTTATAAATATTTTTAATAAATTCTACATGATAATTAGATCATTGTAATAATAAAGCTTTTGATAAAAAATACCATTAATATTATTAACTAAAATTTTAAAGATGATAAAAATTGTAACAATTTACTGTTAAACGTAAACAAATACGAGGTAGATAGTGGGAGAGGGAGACTAAAGGTAACATTAAATGCATTAAAATGAGAGTGTGGTAGGGTTGGGTTAAAAGTTAAAGAAGGTGGAAAGGTTAATTTTGTAATTCATAGTTAGCCTTGGATCATCCTCTTTTTTGACCAGATTAATTTAAATCACCTGTCAAAGCACGTTGAGAGTTAGCTCGAGTTAATTTCGGGTTAACCAGTGGTAACTCTCAACAAAGTGAGTTTAAAAGTTCTATTGATCCGTCAATCTAGCTAGAGTTTGGGCTTAGCTCTGGTTAATTTCGAGTTAATCCAGAGATAACTCTCAGCCAAAGTGAGGTTAGAAGTTCTATTGATCTGTCAATCTAACTAGAGTTTGGGCTGAAAGATTAAAATAAAAGGAACTCGCATGCAAATTAATATAACTGATAAGTTCATAAGTTCTTTTTTTTGGGATAAACAGAAGGACTTCATTGTAGTTGAAGACTGCACCGACACCCATTCGACGGGGACGAATTTTATTATTTATACCGATTTGATAAGGACGCTGAGATGTCATCGTTTCACAATGGGATTCATCGTGTGCACTTACCGATCGATGTGAATTTATTAAAGATGAATGGCACAACGTACACCAGTTTTTTTTTAACACGATGTTGTCACAGATATATGCCACGAAACGGCTGAGTTTTTTTTCATTTTTTTATTAAATAATCTGAATTTTTAGAATTTAAGACTGTCAATGGGTCGGGTCAACCCGATAAGTCTACGTTCTAACCCGATTTCGGACCAGGTTGTAAGACATTTCCTAACCCGTGGACTCTTGGTCGGATCTCAAAGTTCGACCCGACTAAATTTACGGATCAAGTTCGGACTTTGAATTTGACCTGCGAGTCACTTTAACTCATTCTATTTTTTCTCCTTTTAAATTTTAAAAATTATTTAATTAAAATCATGATATTTTATTTAATTAAAAATTTTAAAACTCTATTCTTACATAAAACTCTAATTAATTGAGTGATATTATAAATTTTATATTATTAAATATATTATTTTTTATTTTTTATTTAAGTTATCAAGTCGAGTCATACCTTAATCAAACTTTACAATTTTTCAACAGTATCCGATACTTTAATATTAATAAATCAAATCCGAATCAAATGGACTTAAGTCCGATCTAAACCCTCCCCATTGCCCGTCCTCTTCCTGCTCCAAACATTTTTTTTTTCCCAACTCTCCGGTGGCTATTAAACGGAAGGGTGCCGGACCGCCGCGTTTCACTAGCTACCGGCTCGCCTGGCGGCCCGTCGGGTGCAGCGCGCAAGGAAGAAGGGATGGGTTGGTGAGAGAGCAAGGTTGGCCGTCACCGAGTCGGATCGACTCGGACGTTCAACTAGCGGTCTCCTGCATGCGGGCTTGGAGTACACGCAATGGATAGCCATGGTTGACCAAGATGTTCAAAGTGTTTCCCATCAATATATTGGTCGACAGCCTTGACACGTGCACCAGGGTGCCTTCAATCAATTATCCTCGGATGGTCAAATTATTGTTCCATAGAGTAAAAAATTGCATGGCTAGTGAGAACGAAGTTACAACTAAATTATCATTGTTTATTATTCAACCCTACTATATATATATATATATAATCTTTTCATACATCTTCTCCTCTCTCTCGTTGGAAGCCTCTTGGGAATGTTTCCGATCATCGTAGGCATTTACGAAGACGAGAGAAATGGCAGAGGAACACACTGTATCCCCTGTCAGTGTTCAAGGCCGGGGACATAGCCATGGTTTCTAGGTTAACGCTAAGGTTCGGCGTCCTGTCGGGGCGGATAGAGTTGACCGGGTCCCTCGTGGCACGGTATGACATGGGCCGGCTCGGACCATGCCAATCCAAACCCGTCTGAATTTGAGAGCTTTTTTTTTTGCTAAATATATTTTTAACGTTTTTAAGTCTTTTAAACTCATTTTGTAAATTGTACGATAACAGCCATTCCTATTGAGGTTTTTAGTCCTTTTTTTCCTGAAAGTTTAAGAGGTTTTAGATTTTTTAAAATCCATTTTGAACACTGTAAAAGTCTAAAAGATCCACCATTAGGCCATTTGACATTTCTTAGCCCACTTTTAGATTGTTTAAGATTTTTTCGCCCATTCAGAAACTTTTAAAAGATCCACCATTTTCATTGTGATTTTTTAACTCATCTTTTAAGTTTTAGGTTTAAGATTTTTTCCTAAGAACATTGTTTAAGAAATAGTTTAAAAATTAAAACCAGGCAGACCGGACCGTTAACCGTATTCTCTGAGACCGGGGTGGTCCAGGTACGACATGGTTCGGGTATGATGTCAGTTGTCCAACCGTGCTTAGTGCAGACACGGCCACCCGTCACCCCCGTTGCTGTTCAAGCTTCAGTCCTTTCCAAAGGTTTGAGAAGCTCCCTGTTTAGCATGGCAGGTGCCAGCACTCGGTAGGAGTCCATGTCGTTGGAGGGAGAACACACAACACAGTAATTATGGTACTCCAGAATATTCATATCCAAGACAGACACTGAGAGAAAGAAAAGCTACACTTATTCCATGGGAAGGGTTCCCATGTCACATTTGTTTCTATCTTTCCAGATCGATGTAAAAACGTTGTTTTCAATGGGGTACGGGATTCATTTGGAAAATTTGTCACTCACCTCGAATGAATTCGTTGAGGAAAGAAAAAGAGTAATCATACATATTACATAGTAACAAGATCAATCAACCAGCATGAAAGACGGGAACATCTTGAGAGATTCGAGCCACCCTCGGGTGCTTGCTGCTAATGATCTCACAGTATGATGTCGATATAAAGAGCAAGTTCCCATAGATATACCACAAGTTAGCTGAAACTGCTAATAACCTCAGTGTGGCGTCTGCGCAAAGGGCAAGTTCCCATGGATATCACAAGTTAGCTGAAAGTGAAATAAGTACACATTTTATTCAAAAGTCGAGCCACCAGACTAAACAGGCTAAAAACCATAACATCTGCACAAATAGAAATGTCTCTCAAAAGGGAGCACATTCCTACACGATCAAAGTAAATTGCCATTTTTACAGAGGTGTTGCGGCAAAATGTCTTCAAATCAGCAATCTCAGTTCACCGCACTATTCTTTTGTTTGTTATATTGGAATCTTCGGTGGAAGAAAAACCATCACAAGCCACCATGTCGACTCGCTTTCATTCAGTGTCCGATATGGTCTCTGATGGCTGCTTAATTTCACCAGAACTCCTGTTAATCGGTTTCTTAAACTGCACCAAGATCATGGTCATGTTGTCACAGCCTTCACCACTGGCCGTTGATGGTGCCAAACACCTGTCAAGCACTCTCTCGCACACTGCTGAGAGATTGCTTTCCTGCATTCAGACTTACACTTTTTAAGGGTTTGCCTGGAACCTGCCACATCTTCTTGTAGATAATTACAACCACATGAAAGCAAAGATTTGTAGGAAAAAATGGGATCCAAACAAACAAATGATACGAATCATCATTATAACTTCAGGAGAAATAATGACCAAATAGAATGATTACTTGACCCATGACTACCACAAGTGAGCCCCATGCCCTTTTACCCGCGAGCCATTTCTACATATTTGATGGTAAAAATCATCCGATGGGAAAATCATCATCACAGTTTTGGCTTCTACTCAGAAACAAATCTCAAGGTGCACCAGTGCAAAAATTGGTGGAGTTCGGATAATCAAAATGGTATGATTATTGCCTTATTATTTGCAGCCTAAAGTGGACATAGATTGGCATTAGAGTTACATAAAATGCAACACATACCACATTTATGTATTCATGTATGAAATCCACAAGCTGCTGGCTTGTCATACAGTCCCTGAAAACATTAAGCAAATGCATATTTTCATATTTACAAGCCAAAGTGAAATATGCTCGAAAGAAAGATAGTGCTTGAAGAAAGCTAAACATGGCATCAACAGCGAAAATTTAATCAGACAATTACAAAAGATGACAGCAACAATAGTAATGTTTCTCAATGCTAAGGTAAATTAGTCAACATTCATCCATCAAAAATAGAACAGTCAGTCAAGCTAATAATATGACAAGTGTTGGAGGCCCAAACTCAACCCAAAACCTAAGCATTGAGTTGGACGACTCTGCATATATAAATGTGAGACTCCCATGAATATCCGAATTGAGACAAAACCAAATCAACATAAAAAGATAATTTTTGCTTGATGGACAGCCCAAAATGACAACTAGAGAATGAAAATTCAAAATTCTGCCCACACCTCAGACAAAGCCATGAATCTGATCACTCGTACTCTGCATTGTAGGATATGCCACATGACAGTAGAGTTCAAAATCAAAACACATTCACGCATGTATGCTTTAAGAAAATGACATTCATTCCATCAGGGTGCTACATTGAGTATTTATTAAATGGGTATCAGAGATTGATGTTGGCACAGTTTTTACTCCATGGGAATTAAAAAGGAAGCTTCATGAATAAGGTTCTAAACCATACTAAAGAATACAAAAAAACCTCCACGGATGTTTGCAAAATCTGCTTATCATTTCCTCCAGAAAGAACTTGTGACATGGAGATGATGGTTCATGGAATCAATAGAATTAAATTGGTAACTGGTCAATGAATCACAGATTCTGTATCCATCCTATTTGACGTCACACTTTTTACGACCCGTGATGAAAAGTTTTATATAAAAGACCGCGAACTCTCATTCTTTGACCTTCTTTCATGCGAAAGTTTACCAATTTCTTGATCAATTGTTTTGGCTCACTAGCCAAGTCCCCAATATAGCTGAAAAATTCCAAGAAACAAAAAATGATAAGAAACAACTTACTCAAGATGAATTTGTCCAATCTAACCAGATTCAGTAAATTCAGAATGATTTTTGGGCAATCTGATTCTCTCTCCCCCCTTTTTCACAAAAAAAGATGTTAAATTGTGGGGACATTGGGTGCAATGTTGACCAATCTGATTTGATTTTTACCATCCGATTCCGAAATGGGTTTGATATCATTAACCTTTGTGGGGTGTGGAACCAAGAAATATCTGAAGGAAACAGATCTACCAAGGTGTTTACTTGTTACAAAAATTGAATGCCTGAAATCATTTGATTATTTCTAATACTTATCTTTATGTTGCTCGTCAAGAAAACCTTCACACTCTCCCTACAAAAGCATAAAGCAAATAAAGAAGAAGAAAAAAATATCATTCTCATTGCATATTCAAAACGTGGTTCACAATGAATTTGGTGCAAGCCACTTTGGCAACTCAGTCAAATTTCAAAATACGTATGGCCATGGTCAAAACACTTGAGGCTACTGGAAGCCCCATTTCTAGGGCAGGCAGGAAGAGTGAAGAAAGAAGCCTTCATATGGTCAGATGGACAAACAAGAGGGCGTAGGATTGGTGTCACTAGAATCATTTAATAGATTAATGCTGGCTAAGTGGTCATGGAGTGTGGAGTCCAGAGAATGACATGTTGGCTAAGATTGTCAGAGAGAAATTTTAGGAACTCAGGTAGAAAAGTACAAGACCAAATAACTTGAATTATCTCCTCCATTTGGAGAAATATCATTCAGACAGCTGAATTTGTGAGAATCTCTATTGCTTACAATGTGGCGTATGGAAAGACTATACAAATTAAGGAGGATCCTTGGTGCTCCAATAAACCTTTCTCAACACAGTTCAAAAACATCTATGAGATAAGTGTGCACGAAGGAAAACCTGTTGAATATTTGTGTAGGATTGGAGACAGCGATTTGTATTCAACTTAGAAGGAATGATTACTTGCCATATTTTATCTCAGGTACAACTAAATATCTATCAAGAAGATACTATAAAAAAAAATCCATCAAGAAGAGGAAAGATGATGGAGAGGGGAGACCGATGGTCAGTTTTATGTGAAATCCTTTCTTAGGGCCTTTAATGACAGTGGAGGAAGGGGCTGGTGGATACATTCATACGGTCTAAGGTTTATCCTTCTAAACTAAGCTTTATTCTTCTAGGATCAACCTTGATCATTTTAAAATGGATTATCCTTCTAAGTTTTCTGTCATTTTCATGTTTAACAATTAGCATGCCATTTCTTCATTTGCTAGGAAGTAGGGACATTCTAATATTTTGAGTTAAATAGGGTCTAGAGAAATAGGTGATTGAAATTGGTTTTATCATACATCAACATGTATGCAGCACACATTGAATACGTTTCAGTAAGACAACTTTTCAAAATGCTAGGAATTATTTCCATAGAACTGAAGATTACTTTGTTCACATGTTTAACAGAATAATATCTTAGTATAGGTGTTTGATTTAAATGTTTACATTTTAATTTTCATGAATCGGTTATTATTATCAAATGTCATAGATTATGCACATTAGTTTAAAAGGAATGGCTTAGGGTGAGTACAAATTATAAACTAAGCTTGGTAATCATCACAGGAGGATCTTTTGACAGCAAATGAATAATAAATTTTGAAAATCTTTTTCAAAATCAGGTGATGTTGAAGTGGGCTGACAAATCTCAAACGGCTACTCTTTAAGCACCCAAAAACACCAAATCTGGGAAATTCTCTGGATGGAAACCTCCCAAATTAAACATGCATATAACTTACCAAATGCCATCACAAGCTAGAACAATGAAGTCGTCATCTTCGCAAAGTTCAACCTATGATAGCCAAAGCATATAATAAGCAGCACAAAGTTGGAAAATATCAAGATGATAGAAGAAAAAGGCACAGAGTACATACAATGTTTACGTCCGGATTAGCAGTTACGATTTGCTTATCAGCAGGCAAAAACTTGTTCTGCTTAAATTCCATATCACCTGGAAGTCAAAACAAATTAACCTCATTACCGTCAGTTATAATAACACACAACAAATCCATGAATGACAGTACCATCTTACCAATAGCCCTCGCTAAATTTAAACTTCCATTGACTCGCCCTGCATGGATGAAACCACCAGCTTTAAGAATTCTCTCTCTTTCAACCTCAAGATCTGGCTTGTGATCTCTTGACAAGTTGTATGCCTGAGGCAAAATTTGAGGAAGTACTCAAAATTTGTGCACAAGAAGCCAGCATGGTTCACCATACAGCATACCTGACCCTTCCTTGAGATCACACAGCGAGAATCACCAGCATTCGCAACAATAAGCTGATTATTTCTAATGACTGCTACACATGCCGTGCTACCAGATGTCGGTCCAGAAAAATCAGAGTGAGGACCCTGATTACAGACTATAGAGTTAGGAAAACTATGAAGAATACTTAGAGTCACTATTTAGATTCACCTCTCAATGGTCATCCATACAAGGAAAAATTCATGAAACAGATGAGGAAATTTTCTTTTTTTCAAGAAAGAATTAAACTTGTATAAGAAGTTGAATATTACTAACCCAATGTTTTATAGCATGTGGTTAATAACCAATCCGATAATAAACAGTGATTAGATAATTAGGATAAATGAAGCATTTTATGAAGGCGTAGCTCAGAAAATATATGTATCTATGCACAGAAACACCTCCCATTATTTGAAAACAGTAAGGTTTCCCATATACACGGGGCTGGGCCATCAGAATTGATCCACCAACCCAACAATGGGAAGGATTTTATCCCACCCAGCAATGACCCTAGGCTGTTGGATGTAATCCAATGCCCAGCCAGGGCGCTGACCTCTTATACATATCCTTTAGAGAATCCTTTCTTCTCTGCTGTCCACCAAATCATTTTTCTAGAGAATCAGCTATAGGCCTAACCAAATGAACGAAAACTATATGGAAATCTTTCCTCCTCTCTATATACCTCTTGATAAAATACCTCAGTACGAGAATAGCTTCTGCAGTGGTTCTAACTAATATGACACCAGACTGATTTTCTAAAATATTAAACATAAACCTAAGGTGTTTCTTGAATATTCCCCCAAAGCTTCATGATCTGACTCATAAATTTTAATTGTACACTAATTATTATATTTTTGTACATTTTTGTTGTTGTTGATAAAATAAGAGATACTTAACCTGCAATCATCTTGGTAGTCTTGTCACTTTTAAAAATCTTGATAAGAAGTCTATCACCACCTTACACTAATGGATTGCCTGATCCAGATTGAAACTGGAAGGAGCTGATCTGATTTTCACCCAAACTAATCCCTTGACTCACCTGAAACCAGCCCCAAATTGTCAAAACCAACCACAAATTACCTGATTCCTTTGTGAATCAACAGGCTTTGAGCTGATGTGTGTCAGACCGGCCAATTCATGACAAGGGTGGCTCAGACCAGAGGACTTATGTAGTTGGAGGTGAGAGGCGGCCGAGGCGACCCAAACACCTAGGCGATGGCCTGGGCATTTGAGGTGACAGTTTATTAAAAGAAAATCATATATATATTTATAGAAAGATTATAAAATTCCTAAATTAACATCAGAACAAATCAAGATGTAAACTCACAATTTCCAAATTCTAGTCATACATGAAAATAATAACTAAATAAGTGAGAGAGAGCGAGAGGGGTGCTCAACAGAGAAAAGAACAGTGAGAGAGAAAGGTGCCCCCTCTGTGTTTGCTTGTGTGTGGCTAAGAGAGAGAGAGAGAGAGAGAGAGATGGACATCTCAGAACTGTCTGTACCATAGTTGCAGGGAAACGAATCCCAAAGTGGAAAATGAGTATCACAGGAAACGCGTTTTGAGAAACGAATGCGACTCATTCCAGAAATGCTTGGGAAATGGTAAAAAAATGTGGGGTGGAAATGCTTGCTAGTCTGTGGCGCTGGAAGAATGAGAAGAGGAGGAAGAAAGCAAGCAGAGCAAGCAGGTGAGGTCGGCGGCGACAGCATGTTGTGCAGGTGAGGTCGATGGCGGCAGCATGCTTGGGAGGACGATGACGGTGGCATGTCGAATAGGAAAGGTCAACGGTGCCAGCCTGCTGCACAGCTATCAGCAGCGGCAGAGTGCTCAGGCAACGACAATGATGACGGAGCACTCAGGTGATGGCGGCAGCAATGGAACACTCAGGCGACGACGACGAGCAGCGACACTGCAGCAGCGATGGCATGCACACACGAATGCCCTCAGTTAGGATTTGGGGCTGGGTGTATAAAAGGATGCATATTATAAAGCAACCCTCACAACCAGACTTTATTGTGTAAATAACCAATTGAACCACATAACAAAAGTTAATTACAAAAGTATCCAGTTTGAATAGTAAATGTTGCATAAATATCGTAAAAATTGTTAAAAAATAAAATAAAATTACAAAAATGAGAAATTTTCTAAAAATTGGAAAATAAGTCTACAAAATTATGATAAAGAGTTTTCTTTAAAATACAATAGATATTACAAGATGCATAACTCAAGTAATATTTTTACATACTCCTTGAACATCACAGTCATTTATAAAAATGTAATAATAGAACATTAATAAGTACTTTAAATTTATTTTAATAAATAAATATATAATCGTTTCTCATTTCCTCTTATTTTTTGGAGGGTCCTTTCCCACTTTTGTTTCCCAAGCTGGCAACTATGTTAATTTACACACGCAGATAGACAGATGAAGATAGACAGATAGATAGATAGAAAGAGAGAGATAGGGTGGTCGTCACCAGTGATAGGGAGAGAACAAGGAGAGAAGGGGAGAACACATGTCACTAGTGCTTCGTCAAGCTTTCCGATTGCCAGAGAAGAGAGCAAGGTCGCTGAGAGGAGGCTTTGACTAGTTCGCACCGTCGACAACCGCCAACGCCACTGTTTTGACAGCCACCAAGGTCGCCGGGGTCAGGATAGGGTTTGTGAACGATCGAGAAGGGGGAAAAGAGGAATGGGAAGTGGCGCCCCTTACACTCAAGCTGAATGGGCCAGGTATTTCTAGGCCAGTCATGTGGACCACACAATGAGCCAGGCCAGCGGGTGGGCATGCAAGGTGAGTCGTGCGGTCACCAGCCGAGGCAGCCGCCTTTGCGGCCCAGGCAAATACAGCGTTTGCCTTGCCTCATTGCCTAGGAGAGCACCTCAAATGCCTTTGATAACATAGCATAGAACTGGGAGGCTTAGTTGAGATAAGAATATTTACAGGGCCAGCGCTTTGATCAGGGAACAGCAGCAGCCCCTTGGTGGAGGGTGAAGTGGGGGACAATGGGGGGAGACCCCAGAGGGAGCTCCGTCCGCCCAAAGATCTGCCACCGGAAAGCATCAAAGGTTTCGCCGATGCGAAGGACGGCGACGATTCCGTCGGCGTGAAAGTCGGCGACATAGATGCCGATGATCCGGCAAGAACCAAAGATACTGTAGCAATTGGAGTCATGGATGGATCATGGAGCTCAGCAGCACAAGATATCTGGACAACTATCAGTAAACCCGTTGATGGCCACATCAGAAACCATAGCGCATGCAAAGGGGAAAACCCCGATAAACCCGCTGTGAAAGGGTGGCACACAAAGGGAGAACACCTTTCTTAATTAGAGCCCCCTCCAGACGCATTTGGTGATGGCGCATCTCTAAAAGGAAAAGAGCAACCAAACGACAAAAGCGTCCGATCAATAGACGCTTTGAAGTCTTACAAACTCCTGTCTCAACAAGTTTTTATTATCTAAAAATTTTATACTATAGAAGAACTAAAAAAAGTAAGACATGATTAATAAAGATTTTAATTATAAAAACATTACTCTATAAATTTTTTAATTTAGAGCCCTACTCGCTGCACTTGTGCACTGCACCGTGGTATAGTTTAGTTTTTCAAAAAATTGAAAAAAATCATAAGAATAAAGACCAAGCGCCCTTATTTGTCCAAAAAAATTGGCCAAATACTTTTGGACCTATTCTGGATGTCCAATGTTTATATATTTTTCATTTTTTCAGTCTGTTACATGTAAATCAGATTATTTTTTTAAAAAAATTGGCTGCACTATTTTTAAATTTTCAACACAACAGCGTCAAAGCAAATCGCCCTCTCTCACATTTTTCCCGTCTGAGCAGCATTCTTCGTGGCATCGCAGTGCATGTCAGAAGTTGGCGCGCCCCGCTATCTTGGATGTTGACCACCTCATCTGTAAACGCGTGGTCCTCGACCCTACCCATCACCAACTGCGGATGGATGCGGGAAGCAGCAGACCCACTCGACGGCCCGATGAGAAGTTTGATGCCTCGAGGACGGTTCTGATTAGCGGCCCCGCAAATGGATCAGTGGGGCCGGAGCGCCCGACGAGACAATAAAATAGAGAGGTGAGAGCAGATCACAGATCAGGTCTGTGCCTCCCGTCGGAATCGAGATCGTCCTCCTCCACCGGCGCTGGTCTGCTTAGGAGAGAGAAGCGTAGAGTAGAGGCCACTGCTCCCACCGCCACTGCCGCCATGTGCACGGGAAGGTGCTGCATCTTGCTGGAGATCCTGATAGCCATATTGGTTCCCCCTCTCGGCGTCTTCCTCCGCCATGGCTGTTGCAGCGTACGCCGCCCTTACCGGCCTTTTCTTCTCTCCTTTTGAGCATCTTCCCCTCCCAGTGCTTGCTTGTTCCTGATCTGATGCGGCCTTCCTTGTGTGCTCTTCTTCCGTTCTTTCTTGCAGTTGGAGTTCTGCATCAGCCTGTTGCTGACTTTCCTCGGCTACGTTCCGGGGATCATCTACGCGGTCTACGTGATCGTGGCCGTGGATCCGGAGACGTATCGCTACCGGGAGGGCTACTGGCAACCTATAAATGGGTAATCGGCAGCCGGCGGTTGCCGCCGTTTGCTTCTTTGGTCTCTGCTCTGTCCTTAATGTCTCCTGTACTCGTCTCATCTTTGTTTCATGCCATTCCAATCGTATAGTCTCTGTTCTTGGTCCGTATGTCGCCAATGTTGTCATCGTTTAAGATGGATCCCGAATAAGTTTATAATCATGTTAATATTGTGCCTTTCCGTGTGTGATTGGGTTTTTTTTCCTTTTGTTTTTGCAATTTGTGTTGGCTTCTTCTTCGTTGGGCTGGTCGTCTGGGGCGAACTGGTGATTGTACCTGGTATCTCATGATTGGTACTGCATTTCTCGATTTGTTTGCCTAGATTGTTCTAAATGTAGTGCTCGTCAGCGAAACAGGAATAAGTGTTTCCCTTCAAAAGAACTAGTGTCTGGAATTCTTCAGGTATTACATTGACGTATGAAGTTGATGGACTCTAGAAATCACTGGCCATCTGATGTTGCTGGAAATTCTTGGGTTACGAGGGATCTATTTATGCATGTGTAGTGGCGTCGGCTAAAGCTATAGAAGAGAGATCCCTTAGATAGGAGCTGAATGAAAAGAACGATCCACACATCCAATGCAAAATGGTTACTAGGACCGATGTTATTTTAGAATGTCAAAATGATCCAGTGGCGTGGTGATTCGGTGCATTTGATCTTTTCCAGAACGTTCTCCATTTCCATAGAGGTTGTTCTACATCAAAGCTTCTGAGCTGCGTCTTCCACAATCCACCCGAAACTTGATTATCTAACGAATATGTTCATCTTTACAGCATCTTCATTTCAGCTCCCATATTATAGAAAATTTGTTATTAGGTTATCTGATGTTTTTCACAATCAAACAATGATTAGCTTTTACTAAGTTCAATGTACCGATTTTTTCTTGGTATCTAAGAGTAAACCCACCCACCCAAGATCAAGCCTGCATCACTGGTTGCTCAAGTTGGGGCAAGTCTAAGCTCTCTCGGGCAGTGGGTACACCCACGGCCCAGAATGATATCCACAGTGTAAATGCCTGTAGCAGGTGTCTATTGGAATCTATGCTTTAAATTTTAAAAGGTTTGAGTCTCTCTTTGTGTTGCTTAGTCCCGCATTGGAAAATGGAAAATATTTCCATCTACTTTTAATCGGGACTCTTGTTTTTGTTGTGTACTTCTTTGAGGAGACTATGGAGGTTAGGCTATTTGAGCTAGTGGGTTCTTTGGCCCATATCTTTTTTCTCACACACGCGTGAATTGCCTTGTCTTGGCGTCGCCATGGCGTGCATGCGTGTGATTTTCGACAATGATTTTCTTTTATTTTTTACCGTTTGACTGAGCGTCTATTGGATTCTGATTCTTCCCTTTGGACGGATGGGTGTGACTCGGTCAAGAGTCACTTTTCAAGAGGGTATTTGAGAAGAGTCGTTTTCCTGTGAGAGACACGGCTTAGGGTTCTTGCTCACCCGATGGCTATCTCTCTCGTGCTTCTCTCTCCTATCGTCTTCTTCTTCTTCTTGCAAGAGCCTCCTGTCACAGTGGTGTTTGCCTTTGGCAACGCGAGTTGGAGTGCACCTTCACGTCGCCATAGGTCTGGGTCGTCGTATCTTGGGAGAAGTTCTGTCGCGAAGCCTATATACATCGGAGTAAAGGCGGAATGACTCTAAAGAAATCGACTACGCGTTTCGACCCGAGTTTGCTCTTATTGACGATTTCCTTTGATTTTCATGCTTCGATCTAGTAGAAAATCTCTACCCGGAAATAGTCTTTTTCAACAGTGTCCACAGATGGGAGTCGATCTCACAACCTCATGGCTTGCCTAGGGGGGAGCTGTGAGTTTCAATCAACTCTCCTCCCTCTGAGGGATACGTACTGATGATAATTGTTTAGATGTTTTGGACAACATGATCATCTTTCTGCATACGTTTACCTTTAGGGCATCTTCAGCTCCAAAGGTCGTGTAGACAGGCTTTTATCAAATTGTTTTGTCCAGATCAAACAATAATTAATTTTCATTAAATTCAATGCATCGGTGATCATTTTGTAGACGCTTTGAACAAGTACACTACTTCCATGTGCCACCTTTTCATTTGTACATAGAACCACATATCACTTTATTTAAATTTTGAATTTTGAATTTTGATGTTTCTAGAAATAACTGCTGAATAATTCTTAATCAGTGAAAAATGTTAATCATGGTGAGCATTATCTTCGATTACTAAAATGTACATCTAACTTTTTTTCCTTTAATCAAGCAACATTTTGTGACGAATAATAGAAAACGGGTCCAGCTAGATGTTCAAATGTACCGTGTCAATGTTGCCAATCTTCTCTTGAGGATCTGTCTGGAACCTTAAAGTTGTCTACTTTGCTTCTGGCCTCCTCATTTATCTCTTTAGGTACGGTGTCAAAAAAATTGTTTTCACATGCAGCTGGAACCATAAATGCAGCAGATTACAGACTGCAGTATGGTATAACCTCTTTGTTGTCATCGGGATTCTCTGATTTTGGTAGTCTTAAATAGTTTCCCTCGGGTTTCCCAGGATTGTTGTCTCTCTCTCTCTCTCTCTCTCTCACACACACACGTTATGCTTTTGGAATGTAAGAGGTAAAAATTCATGGCATCTCATAAGGATATTTTTTATAACACACTTACTCATCTCACTCATCTCAAAAGTGCCTAAAAATGGCAAATCATACATTTGGTGTTTTGCTATCACATATGCTGTACGCGAGATTCAGTAGTTGCTGACACAACTTATCACATTGCTCACCTCTGAATCTGCCATGTATGTTTTGTTGCCATAAATTGCAGTTGCTTTAACTTGTTAACAGGGATTTTTTTCTGGTAGTTTGGATGTACTTAGAATCTCGATGCTTGTTCTCAGAATGTCGTATCTATAAATTATCGTGTCTTTTCAGTTAATTTATCGTCTCTTTCAAAACTTGCCTCACCGCAAATGGACTATCAAAGTGAACTACAAGTTGAAATGCTAGCAATCTAGATGTGAACAGTCTGGCTCATACATTTCTGTATCTAAGGTAGGGAATACGTAAAAATAACCATGTCAAATGAACAATCACAGAATTGTCATTCTTACATAGTTATTATTATAAATAACTTCACCACATTGCAGTACTTGCAAAAATACCCTTGTCATCACCCGTCATTAGCACTAAGTTAAAATATCTCATTTAACTCCAGTTAAACTTTAACAAAATCTGAAATCTGATTAAGATATCCTTAATATCTCCTGAATTCTTTCTCGCGTTCCGCATATCTATCTCTTTAATCTCATTCACTCTCTTTGGCACAATGTGTTGGCAAAAATGGCACTATTCTACCGCTCGTCTAAAATTTTAATTTCATGAATCAGAATGGAAGAATCAGAATGGAAGATGTTAATGGCACAATGTGTTAGGGGCAATTTTGCACTTATTTTCATCTAAAGATGGCAATTCTGTAATTGTTTATTTTATAGGGTTATTTCTGCAAACTCCCATTAAGATACCTGGCTTTGAAGTCTTTGAAGATCATTGGATAGGAATTCTCCTTATCATTTATAATCCTATCGATTGGCGGCGTCTCATTGTGATAACTGTAAACGTGACCGTTTTCCAGTATATTAAAACCTGAACTTTGTTGGTGCCATGGGTGATAACCACGTGTCAAGCATTTTAAAAATGGAAAATTGCTAAAGATTTGCTAGAATGGAATCCGCACTTAATTTCAACCAACTAGCGCTTTTGATGTGCAAGTACGTCCACCGTACTCCATTTCTCATTTCCATGTTTTGCACGTGGCGTTGTCCTACGTCAGATTACACGTTAGAATTCTGTCATGTAATCCCGTGGATCATTAAAACATGGCCTCTCCGATAATTGAATAAGGGAGGAATAAGGGATCTTGACTCGTAAGAATAAGAAAATCATAATTTGATAAGACTGGATAAATTTTCTCATCTTCAATTCGAGTTTTTTTTGAAATAATTAATTCTAATTAAAAAGTAGAATTAGTTGTTCTATTTTAACTCATATATTTATCAAAATAAAAAAATAAAAAATAAGAATAATTTATTTGAGTTTACGTTAACCTGAATCTTCTTATTTTGTTATCAAAAGAGACTCTTATAGGGTGTTTGGTTGTTTTTTTTCTCACTCGTTTCTCTCTAATTAAACAATAGGAATAGAAAACCACTTAGTAAGATTTTTTCAATTTGTTTAAAAAGAATCATATCTCGTTATAAACTCTCCTGAAAAAAAATAAGTGTTAGTTTCTGGGAGTATTTTTTTTTTTAGAACTCTTTCTATCTCAAAAATTATGTTGTGTTAATTTTTAACTTAATTTTAAAATTGATAAAAGTTGATAACATCTGTTTGGTAAAAATGATATAATTTTTAAAATTTATATAGAATTATTTGGCTCACTTCACCACCTTCGTCCCTTCACCAATGATGTCTTCACCACCTTCCTGTAGAGACGACCTGCTTCCCGATCTCCCGTGGGATTCTGCCGGTGAAGGTGTTGAAGTACCCCACGTAGAGTTGTTGCAATCTCGTCAGGTTCCCTATCTCAGGGGGGATGGGGCCGCTGAGCTCGTTGTCGGAGACGACGAGGTACTCCAAGAACTCCCACCGGTCATACTCCGGGCGGATAACACTCGAGAAGAAGTTGCCCCCGAGGTGGAGGTGGCGGAGGTTGGGCATGTCAGTGACTTTGACGGGGAGAATGTCGGTGAGGTTGTTGGGAGGTGGGCGTAGGGGGGAGGGGAGGGGGAGGGGAGTAGGCCGACGGCGGGGCTGCAGGGGGGAGGGGAGCAAGCCGGCGTGGGAGGGGGGCCGCAGGGGGGAGGGAGCAGGCCGGCGGTGTGGGAGGGGGGGCCGCAGGGGGGAGGGGAGGGGAGCAGGCCAGCGGGAGAGGGGGGCCGCATGGGGGAGGGGAGCAGGCCGGCGTGGGAGGGGGGCCGCAGGGGGGAGGGAGCAGGCCGGCGATGTGGGAGGGGGGGTCGCAGGGGGGAGGGGAGGGGAGCAGGCCAGCGGGAGAGGGGGGCCTCATGGGGGAGGGGAGTAGGCCGGCGGAGGGGCCGCAGGGGGAGGGGAGCAAGCCGGCGTGGGAGGGGGGCCGCATGGGGGAGGGGAGCAGGCCGACGATGGGGGAGGGGGGGCCGCAGGGGGAGGGGAGGGGGAGGGGGTCGAGAGTGGAAGGGAGGGGGAAGTCCCGAGGACGTGGGTGTTTTTTTTAAAAAAAATGGTCTAGACTTATTTTTTTTTTTTTGAGATAGGTTTACACGGGATGAGATCCTCTCCTTAAAATTTAGGAAAGGAACATCAAACGATGTTAGAATGTCTCTTATTCTCTTTTTTAAATTTGAGAAAAAAAAGGTAAAAAAGAGCAACCAAAACACACCGTACGACATTTTTTTTCGAGAGAACGTAACCTACGTACGTGTCCTGTCCTCCTCCTGGATTCTGCTTTGGCTACAGCGTCACCCCCTCCTCCGCCCCCTTCCACTTCCCACCGCCTGCTCCTCCTCCTCCTCCGGGCTTCTACTTCGACTTCGGCAGCACCCTCTCCTCTGCGGTGTGAGGAGGTCTGCCAGACTCTGGAGCACTAGCAGCTGGCGGTGGTGGGCGTCATGGAGCACGAGCAGTTGGCAACAGTGGGTGCCATGGAGTTCATCCCCATTGGATCAACGCTACCGTCGGCGTACACCGACGGGAACGATCGCACGGACACAGTCTTTGGTGGCGACCTGCTCCAACCCGACGTCTAGGAGGAGTACATGGCGTGGCTGGATGCCCAGCCCGACTGGTTGGTGGTCTACATCTCTTTTGGTAGCATCTCGAGGGTGCTTCGTCACCCATTGCGGCTGGAACTCCGTAGTGGAGAGCTGGTGTGCAGCGTGCCCACGATGGGGTTCCCGCAGTGGACTGACCAACCCACCAACGTGCGGCTGGCGGAGGCGGCATGGGGCACTGGGGTGCGGGTGGAGGCGAACGCGGAGGGCATGCGAGGGGATGCCGCCTCCGGCAGAGGCCAATCCAAGCTGTCCCCTTGATACCGTCGGAGAGAAAGAGGAGGAAGGTAATGGTGGGCTGGTGTATGTTGGCGTAGAGGAGCTTTCGAAAGTGAGGGGCCGTCGTAGACGAGGGGAAAGAGGAAGAGAGAGACGGCGCTAGGAGAGGAAATCGGACGAGACAAGGAGGGGGTTTAAAAAAAGTTTCTCGTCGTCTATCAAATAAGTTTATTTAAAATTTAAAATTTTTGACATATATCTTTTATATCTTTATCACGACTGTTATGTTGCTTTGCACCAATTCGTAGAAACAAAGTTGTTTAATCTGAGAAATGTAATGTTTGTATTTGAGGATTGAAATGAAATAGACCTGGCGAGAATATGATGCTAGGATGACGGTGGCACGCTGTAAAGATTTCTTGTGCGTTGTGCTTTTAAAGCTAAGGATTTCATAGCATGTTGTGCTATTTTGTCGTTTTTATTTAGAGTTTCCCATATCGTGGCCCATGCGATGATAACCCGTTATGGCGTGCTGCTATGGACTTCTAGAACGAGTCTTTTGACATGTTCTTATAGAGGCAAAATCTTGACCGTGAAATAATTACCTGGGACAGCCTCAAAATGGAATGTATTTTTTTTTCTGATGGGTTTTCAGATTCTGCCCATTTTGGAACCAACAATTAATTGCAACGCATATCTAACCTTGTCTGGAATGGTTACTATTTAATGCCTCGCTTTACCTGGTCAAAGTGTTCTCTTTCTTTTGTCTATTAAAATTTGGTGACTCTCCTCTGAGCCATGAATCCCATTGTTTCTCCAACATAAACCGCCAGAGTACCAAACTGATGCCGGACAAAAAACAGTTCACCCCGTCAAAATAACGTGAGCTCTCGTGGGCATTAGATCAAACATATAATATGCTATAAAGAAGGTCTCGGCGGCCTCCTCTATATACGAGAAGAAAGCTAAGCAATAGAAAAATGTGTATCTTTCTACTGTGAGATCAATTTGAGAAGAAGGTCCAACACTCCAATCTCAAAATTATGGCCACAATGTCTCACCTATGTCTAATCATTCACCTTGTCTTGAGTCATCTCCACCTCTTGAGAATCTATCTCTTCTTTTTACTCTCGCTTATTGATTTAAGCATAAGAGGGTTCTTTCGGAGATATCTCGCCCCGATAAAGAACTTTTATGTAGGTCGAGGTTTGATAAGATATACTTGAGATGGTTGATAGTCCATACTTCCTCGCATAGAGGTTTTAAAAGACACTCACGAATGATATAGGGCGTGGGTATGCTCGGTCGAGTCATTTGCCACGTGCATGATAAGTCTACCTAAGTGGAAAGTGGCCACCAATCTAGTGGGAAGTCACCAAGAATGAGTTCAATATTTCCGCCCGACTTAGAGGCGTCGTGATCATTTACGCACAAGAAAGTCACTAAAAGACGTGATACAATCACGATGGCACTCTTGTGCCATGTACTACGTCTATGTCTTCATAGAGTTAGGCACTATGCAAGGCTGATCAGAGTCATGCACCCTCGACTCACGGAGATGTGGCCAACTCATTAGGCCTTTCTCAGATAGACAGGAGCACCAGGCACTGACGGCCGACTCATGACAAGGACTCAAGTCTCACCTCAGGAGACGACTAAGCCCAGGAGGACACCTTTAGGGGGGCCCCTGGCAGGCAACACGAGTGACCTCTCTCTCAAGTACACGTTGCATGTGATATGCGTCAAGAACTCGGGATGCCATGCTTGGTCGGCCCTTGGCTACCCCAAACTGCTCATTCTCAAGTTCTGTACTCTAAGTTCCAATATTTCTTCTCAAGTTATGTATTTTGTCATCTTCAATCTCTTCGTAATTAATTTTATGTATAATAAAATAAATTCAAATATGACATACGTAACATTATATGTGCGCTATGCTAGTCAGATCGGGCCGTGGGGTTTGCTCTTCAATTGAGTCTGTTTTCCCTAGTTCGCTATTTCGTAGATATGTTTCTAACGTGCTCGCATTCGCTACGTTGCACAAATTGCAGCAAGAGCTCAATTACATGATATTCCTCTTACAAATCTACGCCTAGTGAGATTATCCTGCGGCAAGGTTGGCTTCATTAGGCCTTTGGAAATGCTTGATGTTGCTGATAACATGGGCATTTCATTGCGCTTCAATGACTAAGCGAATTTGAGTTGGAGGATTGAGACAACATCAAAGAGAATTGCTGGAAGATCGAGTGTCGAGATTATCGACCTTCGGGGCTGAGGGATGTATACGAAATGATTCATTTCCGTTTGAGGAATAAAAGCTAACCTTTAATTAAACATCTTTTAAAGGATCTATTGTTCCCTTGGGGAGGGGCGGAACATCAGACCATCAGACTGGTTTTTCCAATGTCAAAGCAGAGCAGCTGAGAACATCAAGTTTTCTAAGATTTTCCCCGAAATAGGAAAGGGTGAAGAGCCTATGCCTTTGTCTCGTATAAAGGGATTTTCTACTATGAAATCATTTATCCCCCAGTAGAATGAGAAATCAGGAAAACTGGACGCAATAATATCACGTAGAAAATGTCAAAAAAATGGAGAGGAAGGTAGAAGAGAGGAGCGTGTGTTCCCCAAATGTATTATTCTACGAAGCGACATCCGCAAATTATAGATAGGTCATGTCAATGCCGCTGCATCCATGCATCGCCGTTTAACCATTTAGCAGCGTTAAGAGTAAAATCCCAATGCAGTGGACAACTATTTCAACCTTTTCCTTGAACATGTGACCTGAAGGAAGTTTTGATACAAAGGTCTTGACGTTTGATATGTACAGGCCGTATGATACATTCGGAACGAAATTACCCATGAAGACAACCACGAACCACCTTAGGTGTTTTTTACCCGTTTGTTTGTTCCCGTCAATGTGATTATGTTCCACTATATTTCTCGTGCATACTAAATAAATGTTAGAAACATATGACTTTTAATCCTCAATTAGTGTAATGATAGTTGGGAAGATTTAACGACGTCGATTTAAAATTTAAGATTGAATCAATGTGTTTTTAAAATTGATGACATTGCTCTTCTATTTCTGCCTGTCACAATAAATCCCTCCTTATATTTTTGTTAGAAAATATACTATCTTTTCCACAACCTAAGACCCACTTTGTTAACGAGGTGAGGTTAATACATTCAACCCCACAAAGTCGAATGCGTTAACCGGAGCGGTGAGACCCACACCACTCTCTCTCCGGATTATTTACCCCTGCTATCCTAACCGTCGAACAAAGTGGGCCTAAAGGGCCTCTTTGATGCGCGAATAAGTCATCCCGAATAGTAAATTGATGTGAGAGAAAATTACAGACCCTACAGTTTCTCCTCACACCCCCCCCAACCGAGATGAGATGACTTATTCGCATGATAGAGTGCGAATAAGCCACCCCACCCCGATATCAAATAACCCCTAAGCACCGCTTTGGAAAGGGGTTTACCTGTGTTTAACCTTTTGCATATGTCGAAATGCACTTTGAAAGAGAGCCAGGCATAACCCGGGGCTTCGCTGGGGTAACCTCGGTTTAAACTGGGGTTTCGAAACCCACCTCGCGAGGTAGGTTCCGATTGTCCCGGCTTGCCTTTTCCTTTCCCGCCCCTGTCACCTGTCGCTTCGGGGTCTGCGAAGGTCGTCTTCCTTCCTTCGCCAACGACGGAGGCGGCGAACCCTCATCTCAAGTCAGTCCGCGCTCCTCTCCCGTCCATCCTTCATCGCCCTTCCTCCACCGTCCGGCCGACGACCACTCCCTCTGCCGTGGTTCCCCGACGGAAGGCCTTCGTTCTCGCTCGGCTTTGCGCGCAGTGGTGCCTTCCGGTGGTCGTCTCTCTGACCCGCGAAGGTGGGCCAAATCTTGCAGGCCATGGCTGTAGCTGCGCTCCCTTCGCCTGGCCCAACGTACGTGATTTGCAGTTCGGATCTCTCTCATGACTGAACAGTGAAATCTTCTTCCTCAAAACCCCATCCACGATCGCCCTTGCCCCTTTCTCACTGACTCTTGCTTCGTATTGATGATACCTCCTCATTCTGTCTTAACCATGTCTTGTTGATTTCCGGTGACGGTGGTGGTCGTCGTTCCTTCCTCGTTGTCTGCAACACGGTGGTGCTCGGACTGCTGTGCTGGATCTGTCTCTCCTGTCGTTGCTATCAACGTTCACTGTGAACCCTAAGGTTTTTCTTCTCCCTGTTCCCCCCAAAAATCGGTATATATTATTAATCCTAAATTTCATGTGTAGTCACGGAAGAAGATCATGCATCTGCCATGTGGGATATGTGTGTTATGTTCTTCTCATCGACATTTGTATTACCCTACTCTGTTTACATTTTCTGCGTAGATTTATATGTGGGCCTTATTTTTTTTTACTACTGTCTGGGCGTTATATGTGGCCGTTAATTATTTTGTTACTGAAATTATATCTTCGTAGATTAATATAGGAAAGTGGTTTGAAGCATATTCAGCTCCATGTGACAGGTTCGGATTTGGTTGAATGTGACTTCACGGGGACTCAATATATATATAAGGAAGTCATATGCCAGCAGTCATACGAAGCTGCTCAAAATCAGGCTATACATATATACATAAAATCTGTGCCTCGTGAACTCATATGATAAGAAATAATATTCTTCTTTACTTGGCATTTGTTTTGATATATAGTAAATTCAATCTTATACATTTCTAAATTTTCAATGTGTTCTGTGGCTTTGCTACTGCTGGCTTTTATGACTCAATCTTATACTCAATCTTATGTAAGTTGCTCTGGTCTGATGTGTCTTTTATGACTTGCATGGTTCAAATCCGAGGTCGGTCATATCGTATGACTTTTGGAAACACATATAACATCTCAGTCTCTTGCCTATATGTTTTGTTAATGTATGACCAATCACTCGTTTGCGTTGCAAGGTTTTATTTTCTTACCTTTTACTTCTCCTCAAATTGCCATTAGTATATAGTTCCATGCTTACGTTTTTTATGTTATCTGTCTTCTATTTTCAGACTTGTCTACTTCCCACAGAATTCAATGTATGTGACATTTATATTGTTTCCATGTCTTCCATGTCGGGTCTACTTGTTGGCAACTAACTTGCTGTTGTTTGCTGTGCTTTTCCCGGCCACTCGTATGGTTCATATGCTAGGTGAGTCATCTCACATAACTCGTTGTAAACTTGTATAATATCCCTGTCTCTTATCTATGTGTCTCGTTAATGTATGATCAATCACTCATTTGCATGTGAAGGTATAATTTTCTCACCACCAACACTTATGACAAACATGCCATCTTTTCTTATATATTTCAACACATGTTTATGAAACCACTAACTTGTATTTTGAGACATGTAGAAGCTACTTCCACATCTACAAGCAGGACAATTACTTGTTATTTTTTCAAAAAGAGTGAGAAAATTGTGTAATATCATGATAGTTGGCATTATCTCGAGTAGAGCTTCAACGCTTCACTACTATAGTATATTTTACTCTCATACGTTTTCTGATAAGTGATGTTTCTTTATTTTACTTTTAGTTATTTACTTATACATATTTTCAGCATGCAAGTGACGTTATTTTCATTCTCGACCTGCCTGCTTCAAATATTACTTTCGTGATAAAAGGCTGCTCATCTCATTACATCTTACTTCTCGGACCTCTCGAGCATGTACCTCTGTGGATTGCCTGCCACCATGTCTCTCATCGGTAATTAATAATCTCTTTACTAGGCCTTGGAGTTCCCGAGCACACTAGGGCCTTGGAAAATCTATGTCATAATCGGCATTAATCCCGTTTGTTTAGGTCAATTGTGGACATTGGAGATGGACCTGATCTTACTAAGATTACTTAGGGAGGAGTTGAAATGTGGAGAGTCATGGGATGTCGTGCGACAAACATTTCACATCCGAACTGGATTGAATTTTCCCACCTCCCATTTGAAGCATAGGCTTGGCTTCTACAAATCATTTTATGTAGTAGCCAATGCACTTGTGCACGATGGGGGTTTCAAATGGGATGAGGCTTCGAAGCAGATACAAGGCCCTGACATGCTATGGGATGCATACAATGAGGTGTGTGAAATGACCATCGAAGAATGCATAGAAAGAGACTTTTTCTAGTTGTTTTGGCATGCGCTAATTGCAAACACATTATTTTTGTAGTTTAATCCACTTGTCAGTTGGTTTAAGGGGAGGACATTACACTTGTATTGGGAGATTATGCATTCTCTTCGTACGTGAGACAATCTCTACTTGTGAACAATTATGCATGGCATCCATATTGTGCCTACATTAACTTTGCATGACTTAGCTCCTTTTATGTGATGTACTAAGTATGATCTCGTGTATTATCTTCAACTTTTATAAGAAGACGATGTCTTCCTTATCTTTCTTGTAGACAGGCTCATGGCGGATAGCAAGGGGAAGCCCCGAGTTACAAACTTCACGACTCGGGAGGACAAAGTGCTGTTAAACCTCTTGATCGACTAATATCACAAGAACACATGCAACCAAGGCACATTCAAACAACATGTGTGGAATGACATCATAGGCCCCTTCAATGAAATAACGAAAAAGGGGGTAGACAAAAATAATTTGCAAAATAGATGGAAGAACCTCAAAAAACAATACCACACACTTGAACAATTGATCGCACGGATAGGTTGGGGATGGAATGACGTTAAGAAAATGCATGTGCCGCCTGAAGAGGGTGCGTGGGCGGAGGAAATTGCGGTATGTAATTTATTCTTTCACCACACTCATTAAGTGTCGAACAAGGATCGTACGTATCCATTACAAGGTACTTACATTGTCTTCTTGGTTCGTAGGCTAACTTTGAATACAAGAAACTCATGGGAAAGCCATATGAGTTTAAAGATGAAATGGACATCCTGTGCGGTAATACCATGTCTAGGGGATGTTTAGGAATTGGAACTACAATAGATAATGACTTATCACAAAGGCGGTCATGGGGAGATGAAGAGTCACCTCGGCAACAGATGGGTGAAGATGATTCAGATCGTCTCGACTTAAGTGGCATGGGTCTTCATTATAATGCTTCCCCTGTCGACTTACAGTCTGACTTTAACCCTTTCTTCATGTCAGCTCCTGCGGGTTTCCAAGCTCGTATGGGCATTCAATCACAAGGCAGGGGGACTACTCCATCTTCAGTGGGAGGTTGCAGTGGCACGGGAGACTTCACTCCATCACCACGTACAAAGCGACCAACTGAGGATGAGGCGACCTCTCCCATCAAGACGAGGACTTGTGGCACTCCATCATACCAGACCAGTAAGGGAAAGCGTAATAAGACGTTAGCGAATGCCACCGATGCACTAAACAAATATTGTGCTATGAACACCAACATGGCATAATGTTATAAAGGCCTCGCCGCTGGACAGTCTCCTGCCACTTCTACGTCAGAGTCATTAGCCAACACTGTGAAAGAATGTCTCTAAAAAGTGAAGTCATTGCCAGGTTACACTCAGGAGATTTTGTATACAGCAGGGGATATTTTCCACGACCCTCATGTGCGATCAGTCTTTATGGCATTGGATGACGAGGACAAGTTAGGGTGGATTGTTCACCGAATGGGATGAGCCTCTTTATCCATGCACACGGGCATTGACTATGTGTTTGTCGTCCATCTGTTTGACTATCAGACTTTCTACTTTGTCGGACTTTATCATTTTCATTCGGGCATGTATTAATAGTGGACATTTGGCATACTTTTCATCACTTATTTTGTAATGCAAGCTCATGACATTTTCTTACTTTCGCATACTTAGTAGCACATACTACGCAGGGTTTTGCAGGCAGATCATGGGAAGTATAAGTGTTATGTGGTATGGGTTGGTCGTTGCCCGAGTGTGTACTAGACATGGGATGAGTGTTATGCACAGGTTAATGGGTTTCCAGGTGCGAGATATAAGGGATTTGTTTCAATTCATGACGCCAACGACGCATTCCGAGTCATTGCCGTATGCAACACTAGTTGTGGGACCTATTCCAGGGAGTGATGACCGACCAGACTGAAGAGCCCCTCCTCACATCCACTTGTAACCGAGGGCTACCTCTATTGTTATACATCAGCTACCTATCATTGTTATCATTTTCATCATTGTTCTTTTCCTTTTCATCATAGTGCTTGGCATCTTTGTCATTATCGTTCGTGGCCATTGAGGTGCATGTTTGTTGTAGTGTAGTATTAACTACAGTATCATGTATCTTATATTTTGCTCGGGCTTTGGATAGTTGACATCGATGTACTAGTATCTTTTTTAAAGTATAGTGGACAAGGTCCCTTGTGTCGTAATATCAGCTTCCATCTTGTGCGTGTGTATGACAGGGCTTTATGGATTTAATTAATTTGCTAAGACAGCTCATGCGGGAAGGGATTTTGCTAAGTCAAAACATGGCCGGGTTGATAGTGGAGGAATTAGTGGATGCGATGGAAGAACTTTGCGATGTGCATGTGCCTAGACCCATGCATACGTCTAGTTACACAGGGCATGTGTGGGTACTTCACATATTAAACGGTCATGAAAAGCGATGTTACAACATGTTCAGACTAAACCAACGTATGTTCTTTCGTTTGCGTGATGTCATTGTAGAGAGGAATTTGATTAAAGACAGGCGGTTTGTCACTGCAAGTGAGCAATTGGCAATGTTCTTATACGCAATGGGTCATGGTGTTGCGACAGGTGCTATGTGTGAGCACTTTCAGCACTCTTCACAGACAATAAGTTTTTATGTTAAACACGTGTGCAATGCTATAGTTGAACTTAGGCAAATGTACCTCCAGCTACCCACAGGAACAGAAGATGTGCATCCGTTCATCCGGCACAATGACAAGTTTTACCCTTACTTTAAGGTAACTGCATTCCATTTTCATCAACACCTGATCTGTTTATAGATTCTTATGGGACATGAAAATAATTGCAGGATACATTGGGTGCAATCGATGGCACGCACATCCCTGCCAATGTTCTGAGATCGAAACATGCAAGGTATCGGAACCGTAAGCAACAAATAACTCAGAATGTCATGGCTGTTGTATCTTTTGATTTACAATTTCAATATATGGCCGTCGGGTGGGAAGGCTCAGCTGGTGATCAAAAGGTGTTGTCCTGGGCAATAGAAAAGGGGGGTTTCAATGTGTCTCCAGGTTAGTTGTTACTGAACCTCAACTTTGGTGAATTTCATACCAGGATTAAGATACACATTGTCTAATTGAGCAATGTAGTAACATCAGGTAAATATTATCTGGACGATCTCGGTTATGCAAACACCGGCAGTTTCTTATGCCCTTATCGGGGTGAGCGTTATCACATTTCTCAATATCAGGGCCGTGGTGGTAGAGCATATCGAAGTTTGCGGGACAAGTTTAATCATCGCCATGCTCAACTGAGGAATGTTGTGGAGCGGGCATTCGGGGTAGTGAAGATGCGATTCCAAACATTAAAAGAGGGGAACATGTACCCATTTCGCACGCATATACTAATTGTGATTGCATGTTGTGTCGTACATAACTTCATACGACGGGAGCAAGGGGACGACTTCTACTTTCAACAAGAACCACATGTCGTTGAAGATGATGGTGACGAAGATGTGGATCCCATCATGCCCGTGGCATCTCGTGACATTAGAGAAGGGGAGCATCTTAGGGACACAATTGCTACACAAATCTGGCTTCATAATTGATGTATTTTATCATGCATGGCTTGTCATTCATGCCTATTCTGTGCACGTACTCACATGTAACGATTCCTACGATGCATTGCCATTTTCTATATCTTTCGTAGGGCCTTTTATATATGTGTCATTTATTTGAATATCTATTGGCAGGTGCTCTTTTTAAAACAACCCATAGTAGGGCTCCATGTTTGTTGCCCCCGGTGCATGTCCAACATGTCATGTGTGTGCATGGCTGGGTGTCGTAGACGGCATAACAATGCAACTCCATCATAGCCATGTCCCATGTGTTCTTTGGGTCATTACTCCGGATGAGGTGGCATCATGTGTGCACCGTCTACGGGTTGGGACAATGAGGAATGGGTTGTATGATTTCATGTTGTGGTAGGATGAGCACTTGTGGCACCCCAACATGAAAAATGACTACACAATCCCCCAATACCCATGCTGAGCCCACCCCACCATCGAAACATAAAGTATCTCCATTTTGTGGCCCTTTATCAATTTGCAGGTGCTCTTTTTAAACAACCCATAGTAGGGCTCCATGTTTGTTACCCCTGGTGCATGTCCAACATGTCATGTGTGTGCATGGTTGGGTGTCGTAGACGGCATAATAATGCAACTCCATCACAGCCATGTCCCGTGTGTTCTTTGGGTCATTACTCCGGATGATGTGGCATCATGTGTGCACCGTCTAAGGGTTGGGGCGATGAGGAATGGGTTTTATGATTTCATGTTGTGGTAGGATGAGCACTTGTGACACCCAACATGAAAATGACTTCACATACCTCCAATACCCACACTGAGCCCACCCCACCATCGAACATTTGTGTTGAACGTCAGCTTGGATTGGCCTCAGATTTTGTCATCGGGAACCATTTATGCACAGGTAAATTGATGTGTAATTATCTTTACAATTTTCATCCCAATAATTTCTGAATAGGGTACTAAAATTATGATTATTTTCCTTGGATATAGGTGCTCTTTGGAAATAATCTTTGTGCAGGTCTCGGGTTTGCTGCACCATGTTTACTTTTCTGTATTGTTCAATTGAACGACAACTTCTTTGAAGTCACGAAACATTTATTTTTAGGTTGGGTTAAGAAGTCATTTCTAGTCTCCCATGATCAGGTAATGTGCTAGTATGTTCATTTATATGTCCTCACACTTTATGCCAAAATTATTTGATCATCACTTGGGATACAATAGAATCAACGATATTTAGTGTGATCATATTATTCATTCTTGATAGTTTAAGATCATGATTGTTAAACTTGACTGACTATCACATATCTGATATGATCATTTGATTACCTCCATGGTGAGGAATTTGTACACTTGTCAAATTACATAACATCAAATTGATAGCATCACTCTTAAGCGAATTTCTAGGTGCACGATGCTCATACTTGTTACATCATTACACTTTCAGCATTCTTGTAAGATAGCTTATATATATGGCGGTCCATGCTCTGCATATCCAAGATACCAATTGGTGGAATTGTAACAAACATGTAGCAGGTTATATATATAAGTGGGATTGTCGTGTCCACATATAGCATCCATCCGAGTGACTATATATAACTATGCATGTGTGTATTATGAGTAATCTTATTACACAGGACAGTATCATGTATATGTTGTCTATAGTCAAAAGGATGCAAAGCAGCTTCAAATTTGTATTCTTAGACAGGGAAGACAACTTGTGTAATTTGCCATCAGTAGTATATTTGTAAACTTTATTTCTAGTGAGGTGCATGTGCCTTCATATCTGGATATTTGTTGTACATCGGCCGGCTTGTTCTTCATTGTTTTTATACGGATTTACTTTGTAGGCATATCATGCTTTATCATGTCATATACTAACTTCATGCCTATACTAACTTCCCTTGGGTATTTATAACTTTTGGTGCATTCCGAACTGAGTGATGTAATTGATATGCACTGCCATTTAACCTGTATATTGACCATGAGGACAGGGCAGTTACTCTTATAAATAGGTCCATTTACTATTATTAGGTATATATTCACATATAAAGAATGGTAGATTCGATAGCAGTTGGCTGATTTGAACAAGTGCAGATATTTTACCCCAGGGACACAGTCTGCTAAATGCCACCTCCCTGACAAGTTTCTCCTATGCGGTAATACATGACACAGTCTGTTATGATCATTTCATTACTTCCATGGTGAGGTATAACATTTTGAATTATCTGCATACTCTTTCCTATACATTTTACATTACTTTCTATTAGACAAAGTACTTAATTTTTGACTGATTTCAGCTTGATATGCTAAGGGGGATTCCAAAAAACCATTTTGTGTTTCACATTAATCTAGTATCTGTTGTAATTAGTCTTTCATCCTGTGCTGTAATATCTACTTACAGTGAAGTTTGAAGCGGTTGAGATTTAAGGATTGTTCACCGAATAGGATTGAGCCATTACCTTGGCCTCCAATCAAAGCACAACCGCCTGCATGCCCAGGTTAAACTGTGGTTACCGACAGTGTAACCCCTTTCCAAAGCGGTAATATCTTATGGTCTGGCCCGAAATCGGGCCAGGCCCGCGGGCCTGTCGGACCGGCCAGGCCCATTGACAGCCCTACCTGGTAACCATATAATCTGCTGATAAAAATCTTTTTATTTATCGTTTACTTTGATATTCTGACTTGGATGTTCCAAGTTCACATCATATATTTGAGCTTGGATTGTCCTTAGCATCTGCTATCGGGAACCAATTTTGACACAGGTAAACTCATGCCTTATTATCTTTTCAATCTCTGCGTATAGTTTCAGGATAGGGTACTAATATTTTGATGTAATTCCTTGGATGTGGGTGTTATTTGAAAAGAATGTTTGTACAGGGCTCCATGGCCTCTTCTTTGCAGAACCCAGGTAGCTTGTTCAATAATGAAGTGATTGTTTAACATTTGTATTCTATCATTGTTAAAGGTTAGATGGTTCCACTGTCATTGTATTCTGCTACTGTAATATTGATTATAATTCAAATTTGATTCTGGTGTGTTGGATGCTTTCTTAGCATGTTACATGACTGCAGTGGATTGCTGCAATTCCATACCTGAGCCTTTTTGGTTCTTGCATGCTGCCTGCTGCCTGCGTATTTATCCTACAAACAGTTTTTTTATGTCTTCTCTGATGAGAACAAGTAAAAAGGAATTGTCATTGGGGTGTCCTCAAAACCCGCTACAGGTATGTAGCATTCAATTGAGATGTATGGTCTTACTCCATATGGTTAATCTATGGTCACATGCCTTAGCCTTTTTCTATCATGTCAAACATGCCAGAACTGTTTCGATGTGTTCTGTGGCTGACAGGTCTGAACAAGACCAATTTCGGTGTATTCTGAACTGAGTGATGTAATTGATATGCACTACCATTTAACCTGTATATTGACCATGAGGACATGTCATTTACTCTTATAAATAGGTCTTTTACTCTTATTTGGTATATATTCACATATAAAGAAGGGTGGATTCAATAGCATATAGCTGATTTGAACAAGTGCACCTGTGTTTACCCCAACCCTGATAATCATATAATCTGCTGATAAAAATCTTTTTATTTATCGTTTCCTTTGATATTCTAGCTTGGATGTTCCAAGTTCACATCATATATTTGAACACTTTATTGTTAGCATCTATGAGTGCATTCATTCAAAAGCTGTAAACCAGCGGACACATGGTTATGAATATCTAACGCTCATTTCACGCATGAATCATGTGAAGGATGACAGCTTGGTCGGACAGATTTTGTGTCTCACACAACTGACATCCGCGTTCTTCACTTTTGTAGGGCCTTTGCTATATGTGTAATTTTTTGTAATATCAATTTGCAGGTGCTCTTTTAAAACAACCCATAGTAGGGCTCCATGTTTGTTGCCCCCGGTGCATGTCCAACATGTCATGTGTGTGCATGGTTGGGTGTCGTAGACGTCATAATAATGCAACTCCATCACAGCCATGTCCCGTGTGTTCTTTGGGTCATTACTCCGGATGAGGTGGCATCATGTGTGCACCGTCTAAGGGTTGGGACGATGAGGAATGGGTTTTATGATTTCATGTTGTGGTAGGATGAGCACTTGTGACACCCCAACATGAAAAATGACTTCACATACCTCCAATACCCACACTGAGCCCACCCCACCATCGAACATAAAGGATTTCGTCCCTTGTGTGTTCCGTACTGTTTCTATTGTCTCAAGTTCTATGTACCCAGATATAATCGTAATTTATACTCATTGCATGTTAGCCTATACGTAACATTTTATCATGGTTAAAGCTTTATATGAAGTGTAAGATAGTAAATTTTTTTGTTCAAGTCTTAGTCTACCAACTTGTTTAGTTTATTTTGCAAATAATATTAATTCCTCACTAGCCACATTCATTTGTACCTGATCTGTATTCTAGTGTTAGGTTTTTATATAAATTTACCTAGATGCCAGCGAACTAGAGCCTGATCATCCTGGGGAAGGTCGGTAAGCAATATTTGTGCTGCTTTCATAGTTTGTTTTATAGTGGTCAGAAACTTAATTTTTTAGATCCAAACATCGGTATTTGACATCGGGTTGCATGTTTGCAAGTTCCGTACTGGTTCATAAACATACTCAGGAAAAAAGAAGTGTGGCAGGCTTATACTTGTGACTGAAGAGAGGGGGACGTTGTCTTGGCCTGCGTGTTCATGATTGCCTTAATTTAAAGGTGTCTCGTCACCATAATGGTTCAACATTATACCCTACAGCGGAAGTGGAGTATGTAATTGTATCAATCGCTCTTAGATGTAACATGTGTTTGGTTAGTGGATGTAAGCGTAAATTACACTATCCAAGTGTGTAATTTACTTGGATGTAAAATTGTCATGTATTAAGGTCTGATGTATCGAACAGAAGTTTCATATTGTTATTCATTTTAAATAAGAATTGTGAACATTGTTTTACAGGAAATGTGATGTTATTTATTTAAATTGTTTGGTGATAGTAATACAGAACAAATTAGTTGTTGAAAAACAATGTTAGTATAGATTTGTATAAATTAAGTTTTTGTCAATGTGTAGGGGAAGATATTTTTATTAATGAAATAACAATTGCTTTTTGTCTGTGAGGTTAAAAGTATGCACATGAGTTATGATAATCGTAAATTAATATTAATTTTTTCAGGTGTCCATATTGATTATATTTGAGTCAACCCGTTCAAGATATTCATTTTTTAAAGTGTAATAACATATAGTTATAATGTTATTAACATTTAATAATATTATCTACTATAACACCTGTAACAATATAACTATGTATAATTTATTTACAATTTAATAATTTGTGTGTGTGTGAGAGAGAGTGAGGGGAGGGAGAGAGGGAAGGAGAGAGAGAATGAGATAATTATTACATTCAATAAAAAAATCATAAAGGAAGGGCAATTATGACATTTTGATTGTCATAATTATAGAGTTAACCCAATTGTTATCAAATCACACTAGAATAAAACTAGGTTAGCCCACTTTATTATTTCTAGGTTAACTATCCTTCTATCAAACTAAAATCGGGTTAATCCAGGACTTAATTAATCGGGTTTACTTAATCTCCCCAAAAGATAACTCCATACCAAAGCTAAGTTAAGGGCGTGTTTGCTAATCGAATGGGGTTAGCGCACTCGACTCCCGGGAGTCGAGTGCGCTAACCGACATTGGTTAATGAGATTGTGTGTGAGGGAGAGGCGGGACTCACCGCTCTCTCTTTCATGCGCTCCCTTATCCTAACCGTCCGTCAAACACTCCCTTAAGGCCCAGTTTGATAACCGGGTAAGATAGCCGGTTCACCGGTGCCCTCTCGGTTATCATGTTTATTCGCCGATTTACTTAATACTCGGCTTTGGCAAGTGGAGGAACAAGAGAATGTTATACGAAGGATCGGCAAGTTTTGGTCGGTCGAATGAGTTATTCAAAGGGCCACTTATCCTATTCAATAAACAAAGCGGCCCTAAACCTCGTTTTGGAACGGGGTTATGTATTTTGTGGGTTAAGTAAACCTACTTAACTTAATCTTAGATTAACCTGATTTTGATTTGATAGAAGCATAGTTAACCTGAAAATAAAGAAGTGTGTTAACCTACTTTTATTCCAGTGTGATTTGATAACAAGTGGGTTAACTCTTTAATTATGACAACCAAAATACCATAATTACCCCCTTCTTCATGATTTTTTTAATATATCTCTCTTCCTCTCTCTCTACTCTCTCTCTCTCTCTCACACACAAACATACATTAATTACAAGTTTAAGTATATATTTTAATTGAAATTTTTTTATTTTACTATAATTTAAAATTATTTTTAATATATACTATAAATTAAATATATCATAAAAATAAATTTATTTTGATAAGTAACATCAATATATCACTAATAGAAATTTAAAAGTCAAAAATAACATTAATTATAGGTTTATGTTACTGTTCATCTTTAAAAAAATTATTTTTATTTTAAATTTTTAATATTTTCATTATATTATATAATATATCATGAAAATAAATTATATTTGATAAATAACTTCAATAATATCACTAATTAAAATTTAAAAATTAAAAATGACATTAATTACGATTTATGTTACTATTTATCAAATAATAAATTCTATATTATATTATTTTTTTATATTTTTATATATTTTATATGCTAAATATATCGTGACAATAATAAAATTTTTGATAAAAATTATCTTTAATATTATTAGCTAAAAATTTAAAGAAAACAAAAGTGATAATAATTAATTATTAAATATATTTTAATTGAGAAATAAGAGAGAGAGAGCGTTGAGAGAGAGAGAGAGAGAACAAGTGAGAGAGAGTAAGAGAGAAAGAGAGAGTGTTGCATTTAATGAGAGGAGAGAGAGAACGAAATATATTTAATGATGAGATAGGAAGAAAACCCACATGTGGAGGTGAGTTTCAAAACCCATGACTAACTATGTGTTAGCCCACGTATAAAGCAAATTACCCATGTTCTTCGATCAAAGCATAAAGGGTGTCTTTGGTATGGAGTTAGGTTAAAGATGGACTAAGTCAACCCGATTAAAGTAGCCCGGAATTAACCCATTTTTGATTTGGTAGGAGGGTAGTTAATATGGGAGTAAGGATGTGGACTAACCTAATTTTAATCTAGTATGATTTGATAAATAGTAGGTTAACCTAGTAATAATGAGAGAGAGAAATAACATTTATTATAAGAGAGAGAAAGACATTTAATTGAGCATTTATTGAGTAGGAGGTTAACCCACCTTAACCCACTCTTGGATGTGGGTTTCAAAACCCAGGAATATCCCTGAGTTAGCCCTTAACCTAACCCGACTAACACTAACTCCTTACCAAAGCACAGAAAAATTTATCCTGGAGTTAACTTAGAACTAACCCCGGGATAAACCAATACCAAAGAGAGGCAAAAGGGCTTAATATGGGATTAACTATGGGTTAACCTATAGATAACCCAAAACCCCAAACCTCACTTTGATAGGAGATTTGGGTTAAATTAAACTACTTAGGTTAGTCCATAGTTAGCCTATTTTTGATTTGATAGCAAGAGTATTAACTCGGTAATAAGTAGGTGGACTAACCTAGTTTGAATCTATTGTGATTTGATAATTAGTGGGTTAACCCAATAATATTTATAAGTATAATATTGAGAGAGAGAGAGAGAGAGAGAGAGAAAGAGAAGGTGCATTTATAACGTATTTATTGTTGAGTTAATCCTTCTAAATCCAACTCTGGAGGTGGATTTCAAAGTTCAAGATTACTCCGGGTTTAATACTCATTCTCACGGTTTAATCCAAGTTTAAGTATCAAAGTAATTTAGCCTTCAAAAATAATTTATCTTAAGCTAAACTATGACTAACTCAGGACTAACCATATATCAAAGTGAGGCTAAGAGAATAGCATACGAGGTTGAGATGTGTGTGGACGTACAGAAACTGGGCAAAGGCGACAATGTGTCATTGTCATATGCATCAGATAACGATGGAGATTTTTGTATGCACCTTTATCTTTCGCATCCCTACAACATACCACTCTAGATGCTACCCTACAATACACCACATTAGATGCCAGCCTGTGTCTTTGCAAAGATCCCTAATCCAACATGTCCACCGAAGATAGCTTAAAGGGGTTGGATTGTGGACAGATCTGCCCGACGATATCAGAAAATTTGAGGTTGCGGTGAGCACCATATGCCTGGCTCCAGTTCATCTTTTCAAGCTTATCAAATTGAACCAGATCGAAAGAATCATGGTCGAATTCAATCCAACAGTGGATGGTCTCCGAGGTTAAGTGCACATCTAAGGCTGCAACAGTCTTTCACCTTCCGCAAAAGGGTAACTTGCAGCAATCCAGGAACTACATGCCGTCACTTCATTTGAATTTTCTGCTCCCATTGGTCCACACCTTATGTACAAACACCTTGAACACAAACTCCACACAAGTACGGAGGAATTCTCTTCAACGACCAAAAACACAGTAACAGAGTTTAAGAGATGTGTCTGTCACTAAAAAATCCTAAACTAGAAAGATATGGGGCCCTGTAGCCAACAAATTCAACGACATATTTCGTTGAGATTGAAGTGATCAAGGTGCTCCATCCCTGCAAGGATGAAGCTCATAGATGAGAAAGGATGTTACTTACCTGAATGAGATGGTACTATACCTCCGGCATTTATATTTGCATAAAAACAAGCCCGCTAATAAGACTGATCTGAGCATTTTGCTTAAAGAACGGAGGAACATAATTTATGTACCATAATTAGAGATTATGAGAACCCGAGATTAAAACTCTCCTTTCTAACTTGAGTAAACTCTGTATAACCTTTTCAGATACATGATTACAAAAACTTTGTGGCACTTTCAGCTGCATAATCTGCTTGTCTAGCTTAAACCTCCATCCAACCTTGGCTATCAATTAAAGACACCTGCAAGCCGAAAATGAAAATAATGAAGCCGATGATAAATGTAGTGGAAAAGAATGTAAATATTCTTTTAAAAGTGAACTAGGCCATGAAAGCATTTTTAATACACTCCAACAAAGCAACTAGCAGTTAAGATTTGGTAATTCATAATCAGTCGCAATGAAAGTGGTTGAAAATTGAATAAATACAGGGCACACTCTGTCTTTCTCCTGATCTTGCTTTCATTTTGGCATTGTAGTAAGGTGTCAGTTGATGTACTGCAAAACGATGTAAAATACAGTAAAACACCGCTTTTTGGTGTTTTCCTGATGCTTGATGAGTTGTAAACACTCAGCTACAGTCAACTGTTGTGACATCCCATTTTCTCTGATTTTAGTTTTCAGTCCAAAAACTACCATAAAACAAAATTCCAAGAATTTCAAATCTGGTGATCTTAAAACTGAAAGCTTATGTCGTTTTACAGCAAAGCAAACAACACCTAAAAAGCAAAGGGTATCTACAATGACCACGTCAACCTACATGCTAGGCATATTTGTTTAAAGAATATATAATTACTACCAAGAAAATGCAACAATCAAGAAAAACCTCTACTTTGTAGAAAGAGTACACGATTGGATTTGTATTGGTACATGAAGAACAGGATCGTTCTAACCTAGCACTGGCAGTGTTCTTGACATGACCAATAATAAAGATTTGCGAGGGTAGATTACAAAATGTAGAACCATCTCATCTGATTTTAATTTTGTTCAGGGGCTGCTTGTTTCTCATTTAGAAACTTTAGAATTTTAACACCTCAACACAGAAAAAACCTTAGGAAAAGCTGAAAGAGGAGATGGAAGTAAGTAATAGTTGATCTTATTTACACTTACCCCTAAACGCCTGGCTTCCCTCATGCTTCAGCACTCAAGCATATTGCCCCTCTTTCTTTTGGTGCTTATGACAGTCATTCTTCTCTTATGATAGTATTTCGTCGAGGAGAAAACTAAGATTTCAAAATGTTCATATACTTGATTTCTCCGAAGGGTCCTCAAACCCATTCACTAGCATTCAATCTTGAATCCCTTACGTTTATTCCAATGTGAGCTTCATTGAGGACTACTAAACTCATTGTGTTTTAATTGAATCCACCGCAAAAACAGCATATTTTCATCTCCAGCACATGCCGCATATTAACCAAAACACTACTTTTCTTCCTAAAGCATGTTCCTCCAATTCCACACCGATCACAAGCCTCAGCTTTGTATTTCCCGACAGTCAGAAACTTCATCTCAGATTCATAAAGTCACCGTCATTTTTAAACCTCCATACTGGA
Organism: Amorphophallus konjac; assembly: GCA_022559845.1. NCBI lineage: Eukaryota > Viridiplantae > Streptophyta > Magnoliopsida > Alismatales > Araceae > Amorphophallus > Amorphophallus konjac. The sequence goes on along the minus strand of JAHNEJ010003418.1, from coordinate 125,262 downwards.
CAGTATTATAATTCCCAATCATATATGATCGTCAAAAACTTAAAGAACTACTACAACTAGAATAAACCCACATCTATATGTGATTTGAATTTACTGGCCTGAAACCTCAATAATTAGGTCACATAACAAGAGACACAGGTTCATTTGCATCGCCACTGTCATGAGCTACTGAGCACACTGTGATTTTAACTTTGTAAGTACATATTACGTCTTCTTTTCATACACACTGATAAACCATCCTTATGCAAGCATGCAAGTGTTGCGGGACAGCTTGTATACTGTTGGCCCATCCATCTTCCCATGATACAAGCGACCAAATCAAGTTTAATGGCATAAAATTTGTCAGATAAACAAAAGTACCAAACAGCACACCGATAAATCTGGTTTTCTTCAATAGAAATAAACTACAATACACCTTGATAAGGTGACTACAACTACCAACGTCCACAGGGTCTACCCATACACCAAGGCCTGAATCAAAGAGGCGAATAACCCCTCCATCTGCAGCTAACTGCCCGCTACAATGAACTATCGATTGACCAAAAGAACCCCAAATTCCTTCCTAGTGGATTAGGGCATTCAAAAGGAAGAAGCATCGAAAGTTCTATAGAATTTTCTGCAGAAGGTAGTCTCTCACCTACAGTCTGTAATGAAATTAGAAATGCCAATCCCGGAGAACAGAACATCCAGTAACAGAGAAAATGTCTACCGATGCACCCCATGGAGAAAAATATAACTGAAGAACCTGACAATTCGAGATTTCCGTAAGAAATTTCTCATACCTCGTCGATCCTATGAGTGCAATTAGCCAAATCGGAACATCAAACGTTTTCCAGGTTTGGCGAGTCAGACCATTGGAACCACTCGATCGCGATCCACCTGCTCCGGCAGCTTAAAGTGGAACCTCCTCCAAAGGTAAAGGAAGACGGCGCCGATGAGAACCCCCAGGGAATCCGCGGCGCCGTCCTTGAGGGAGCCCCCGCCAGACTCCCAGAAACCGAGCTCGTCCCCGGCCTCCTTGGCGGCCCCCACCGCGATGGCCACGACGCAGCCCAGCGGCGCGCTCCATCGGCGCAGGACGCGGTGCCGGGAGCGCCCCAAGATGGCGGCGGCGAGGAGGGTGATGAGGAGGCAGGCGAGGAGGTGCTGGAACTTGTCCGGCGCTAACCAGTCGTCGCCGCCCGCCATCGCCGACCGTCGGGTGGCCCATCGGTGCCCAGCTTCAGCTGCGTAGGGGGAGCTTTAGTGTGGCGTTATCACATTATTAACTCCCTAATTAATAAAGAAAATGATAATTACTTATATATCCTCCAGAATTACGTGTTTTATTATAATAATTTGTATACTCCTCAGACCTATATACTCATGATTTTCATGTATTGTTATAAATATATTTGACATCTTCAAAAAAAAATAATGTTGTACCTTTCTCGTAAATTGTCGACGACTCTGGACAAAATAAAATTGATACTTTTAATACTCTCTTAAATTCACCAAAAATTTAATTATATAATGTTGCATACGTTACAACACTCGTATTTATCTATCATGGAATCGAGTTACACGCTCGAGACGGAGCTAGATACAAAGCTTTAGAAAAAGAGAGAGAGGTCGAGATATATAGCCTGAACAAGGCAGACTAGAGCCTAGCTCGGTGCGCTGAGTTTCAGAATCAAGTCTATGAGGCGGACGCATCCGAAGTTGAGAGCTATGTCAGGCGACACCGAGGATGCTTCTGGACAGGCTCTATGCTCGAGTATGATCGGTCTATCATCCTGGGCCGAGACTTGGAGGAGCGTGAGGTCTCGGAGGGATTGGGCCAGAGATCTGAACTTGGTCGATGGAAGCTTGAACGGTTGATGCGTGGGTCTTCCAGGAGGAAAGACCAAGTTGAAGGCACCAGACAGCGGTGATGACCGTGAGCCGAGAACCTTGCCCCGGGGTGCACTTGAAGGCCCAGCACAAGGCTTGTATCATCATTTGAAGTGACTGGTGTGAAGCGTTGCCTTAAGGGATCCCCGAGGGGTCAGGCCGTTTTACGTAGTTGGAAGTCGGAGCTTTCTCAATGTTGAAGCTGGTACGAAAGCATAAGAACTTATGACCAAGGTCCTAAGAGGATCTTGTCAAGCTTCTCCATCGGGCCGACTTGATGGTGCTAAGAGAGGAACTTGACAAGCTTCATCCTGCAAGATAAAAGTTCTTATCGTGGTGGTGGTGTCACGAGAGAACCCTTCGATGTTTAAGTAAATTAGTAAATAGGAGGAATGAGGTAGACCTCTCAGGAGTGGAGGGTGCATAAGGCATGTAGGAGCAACTCGGCAGAGGAGGCGGAGGAGGAGGGTCATCGTTGAGGTAGTTTTGCCCTTTTTTCTCTCTGAGTTTTCCGTACCCACAAGAGGCCGTAGAGACCCCCTTTTATAGACGATGAAACATATTAGTGGCGATAAAACCTGTAGACTTGAAAAGAGTGCACGAAATGGTGCAATTATCGGAGTAGTAAAGATGGCGGTTTTTTGTATCGCACATGAAATCAATCTATTGACGTCAGCTAACCATGATGGCGCTTTTGAATTCTCGAAATCACGAGGGAGTCTCAATTTTTGCAGGAAACGGGCCACGTTGCCGTAATCAGTGCGATATATCATGTACCTTTGACTTCACCATAATTTACGAAATCTTCTTGACACATTTGATTGAGTTTAATGTCATTTTGATGAAAGGATATCATGTCAATCATTTTGAAGATATTATAATTTTTTTTGATAATATGTGAAAATTAAAAGATATATTTTATTTATAAGAATATATGTGTGCGTGTGGGTGTGTGGCGCGCGCACACGTTCACTCTCATGTCTATTTTACCCGTTCGAATCACTTGAATTTATAAGCCACTTAATTTGACATAAAATATCATAAAAAAGTATTTTATGTCAACAAATAATATGTTAAATATAATTATATTAATTTTTTATTCTAAATAAAGTTGGGGGAGAGAGAAAGTATGTAGAGAGGGGGTGCCTATTTTTCAAATATTTATCAGGGATGTGACTCCGTGAACAAGAAAATGAATCTCTCGACAAAATAGGGGATGCAAGTTAGGTGATTTCTCGACGGTGACAATGAAACAAGTCTCTCTCTTTACCTAGAGGTGTTAATTATTTTTTTTTATTATGAATATTTTTTTGAACGAATATCAGTGCAAAATTATCCTTAAAATCAGTTGCCATTTAGCAGGTAAGTTAGATCAATAAAATAATTTTTTTTGATGAAAATATCCCTATAGAAATTGTCATTTTCACAGGTACATTGCGCTCAAAGAGAACGAGAGAAAAAAAGATCGATGTGCGAAGAAATAGAGAAAAAAATTAACAGAGATCAGAGATATTTTGATCTTTTTCTAAATTTGATTAAAGATTAATCAAGATTACATAATATGTTTTAACGGCATGCTAACATCCATTGATGGCAAGGATACTTTGGCAAATATTTCAACATAATAAGGCCGTTTATAACAATAATTAAGTAAGGATGCCAACTCTATAATTGTTGAAATAAGAAGATTATCTTTGTAATGATCTCTTATGTTTTATCGAAGAAAAAAAAATTCCACTTGTGCCCGCACTCCAATAGAGATGGAGGACTTCTCACAATGAATGAAAAGAGATAAGAATTACAGTTGTCCCACCCCCTCACGGAGTTCTGCTGCCCCTGCCTCCTCTACCAGCGGGGTGCTTCTCTGCATAGTTGTTCTTCGAATCTATTTAAAATTTAAAAGAGATTTTGACGTTTAAAGGTTGGAGTAATTCTATTGGTTGCTAATCAAGTGATATTTCTTTTAATTTTCGATCAAATGGTTTATTTCACAACATACTGGATCAAAATAACTAGCTTACTCCATTTGTTAGAAATGATTTACAGATAAGTCAGTTCATAATTTCATATAGAACGTGCATGTTTCTCTACTTTACATCATTCCTTGTATTTTTCACAGTCAGATGAGACCCGATGCCTCTCATTCTCCTCTCTCTTTTCCTCTTCTTGACCAACACAGCCAGTGTCGGCCGTACCCACCGGGTGTAATCGGAAGACAAAACCATCATTTTTCTTCTTCTTAATGTCATCTCTAAACTTACTGTCAAGCATCATTCCCTTCGGTAAGCTCATGCTTATCCTTCGGTGCCTACATTTTCTCTACTGGAAAACCAACAACAAAAAAATAAAATAAAATAAGGGCATCCATCTTCGAGACAAGTTATGTTTATTCTTCTCTTCGTTACAATGATACTAAGTAGGGAGGGTAAAATCTATGCCGCCCATTAACATTGGGCCCGTGTCGGCTCAAGATCTGCGAGATACATAGTGGACCTCCGACAGTCGATGGCCTATATCAAGCGGCCTAATAAGGTCAGTCATCGGATTCGTCAGCCCACGAGAGACATCGACTCAGACATATCAGACGCCGGATGATCCTCCCACTACGAAATGTTACTCCCGATATCCTCGACCTCTACTCCAATAAAGGCGAGCACGTCCCACGGGAGCTGTTAGACTCGCTTAAAGACCGCCTGACCCTAGAGAAACGGGCGTACAACGAAAAACTTCTCACGATCGTGGGAAAATATTATCCCACGACTCACACCCATCTTTGTTAAGGGATAGGCCTCCACCCTCAGGACAGCCCTTATAAATGGACCTTCGACCAGGGACAGACAGACACACACAATGACATAGATGCTCACGCATACGGAGACAGACTACAAACGACTATAGACATAGAGAGCCACTTGCAAAGGAGAACCCTGATCCGCTTCTGAGCATGCTCTCCAAGCATTCGTTGGGTGTGACAAGCACTTCTTCGAAAAATTTCATCGGTGGTTGGACGATATTCTTCAATAAATAAATATTAAAAATGTGATATAAGATTCGAGAGACTATTTTCTCATCTGCACATATTTGATGCCCAAAATCACATTGCAACGATCCTATTAACACATAACAAGTCGTGCAAAAGATGCAAGATCTTTAAGCCCATCACTCCACAGGGGGTAGGTGGGAGCTCCCACCTGCCCTCTGGAAACTTCACCGTCCCCGGACGGTGGCTACCCTCGCCGGACCTCGATCCAGCGGCCCCTCCACCGGCGGTTCCCTCCGGTGGCTCGCCGGGCGGGGGAGTTCCCGTCGGGTTCTCCCCCTTCCCCCCCTCCCCCCCTGTCAGGTGAGTCTCCGCCTTCCTCCACGTGTTTCCCTCCTCCGTTTTCGCTCCCTCCCCGTCGGGCCTCCGCAACCCCCTCCCTTCTCCGTCCGCCTTCTCCCTCCCGATCGCCTTCTCCCCCCTCCGTCTTCGTTTCCCTCCCCGCCGGGCCTCCGCAACCCCCTCCCTTCTCTGGTCGCCATCCCCCCTCCGCTTAGCCCCAGCTTCCCCCTCCCCGGCTCTCCCTTCCCCGTTCCCTCCCCGTCCCCCCCCCACTCCGCTCCCCCCCTCTGAGTCCCCCCCTTCCCCTCCCTGCTGGCCCACCGCAACCCCTTCCCCCTTCGGCCTTCTCCCCCTGCTTTCCTGTACCAACTTCTTCCCCCGCCCCCCTCTTAGCTCCGGCCCTCCCCACCACGGTCTTCTCCACTCGACCCCTGCTTCTCACCGCCGACCCCCCGCCCCGCCCTCCTCCTCCCCCGGCTCCCCCCCATCTCCGGCCTCCCGCCCTCCCCTCGTCCCCGAGCGTCGGCCGGGTCTCGCCAACCCACCCACCCGACCCCCCTCCTCTCTCCGCCGTTTTCACTGCCCTCCTCCACCTTCTCCCCCTAACCACCCCGGCCCTCTGGTCCCTCGCCGACCGCAGTCACCCACCCCCTTCGATCCCCCCCCGGTGCCCCCCCCCCTCATTTGCTCAGCGATCCCCCCTCCTCTCCCTCCTCCACCTGCCGTCCCCCCTCCCCTATCCTTCGTTCTCCCCCACCTCCATCCCTGGTCTCTTCCCCAAACCTTTTGAAGCCCATTATTCTCGTCACCCTGTCCTGGTCCTTTCCCCGCCGATTTGGGAGTCTCTCGGGCATCGACGGAGTATGGGTTCGGTTCCCCTGATGCAGGTTATGGGTCTCTTTCTTCGATTTCGAAGAAGCGCGGAGATACAGCGCATTCCCCCCGTATCCAATCGGATATCGGCCTCCCGAGTATTCTCTTCTCACCGCATTGTTCAAACGCGGTTCGACTGCCCAGTGCGCCTCGAGGAAGAACTCTGCCAACTTCAGCACCGGCTGGCTCTCCCTCAGATCGTCTGGAGTTTCCAACGTTGGTGGTTGACTTCGTTCTACATTGTTCCTAGTATTCCATATCTTCTATGGTTGACTTCGTTCTACATTGTTCCTAGTATTCGATATCTTCTATGTTTGTACGTCGCTCTCGTGACACCATGGGCCATGTATGGTATATCTGTATGGTTTAGGTTTTATGTTTATGCTTGTTCTCTAATCATCATGTACTCTGATCGTTTTGTCATGGAATGAAATGTCGGTTGATATAATTTTACAAAAAAAAAAGTCGTGCAAAAGATAAAAAAAAGAGGAATTTCTTTTAAGTATTGAGCAAAATCGCATCAACGCCCCCCCCTTTTTCTTTAGGGCCCTTCGTTAGTTGCTGACGACAGGCGTGCCTCATCAGTCTTCTCACTCCTCAATCATTCGTCTGCAGCAATAACTATAACCAAAACAGTTTCATTCCACCTTGTAATGGCCCCGAGAACACTCAAACGAGAGAGGGGGCCGTGAACACTTGAAGAGGTGAGAACGTAAAGAGTACTTCAATCTTAACAATATTCTCCACAATAGATGACAAACCTACCTACTTTTCCTCCACATCCCACTTTTCTTCTATCCGAATTCCCTCTTCACCGAGTAGTGAGGGATTCGGGTCCCCATCCGCCTGCCAGTAAGCGGTGGATTGATGCACCAACCGCACCATCGAAGAAGCGCACCAACGCCATCACCACCAACTACGAAAACACGTACACGTCGCCACCAACATACATATGCATCGTCACGTTCTTTGTCACATATTTTTTTTCATCACATTTATCATTCTGATGGACTGCTCGATCGATCGATCTCAACTGACGTCCTCTAATAATATACAAAGTCCTTTAAAGGTAAAAAAAAAGAAGCTGTAAAAGAGAGACGTAAAAGCGTAGTAGCTCCTCCACCACAATCTTAAACTGAGGTCCTTTCCTCTAGAAGTTCTCTTTTATATGCTTCCAGGAAGCACAGGTTCTGGTACAAGATATTACTCACCATACTCTCTCTGCTTTTGCATCCCTTTCTCTCCACAGTTTAAAGGAGGGAAAAAGAAAAGAAAAGGACAGAGACCAAGTTCCACTCTCTTTTTTTTGTTTTAAATGAAAACTAAAAGTCGTAAACAATCTTCTGGAACTTGGTCATGTGGCCGGACTGCAGGGAGATGGCCAGCGACAGGCTGCCGTCGCCGGTGGGGCTGGGCAGCAGGAACGCCAGTCCCTCGTACGCGATCCCCCCCGGTCCCATGAACACCGGACGCCCCCACCCGAAGTCGGCGTCGTGGATGGGCAGCCGCACCCAGCTGGTGATGCCGAGGTTGGGGCACCGGAAGGTGTGCGCCCCGCGCACCAGCTTCGTCAGGTCCGGCTTCAGTTCCAGGTAGTCCAGCGCCGACCGGAGGTACTCGTCGTCCATCCGCCCCAGCGCGTCCTGGATCCGCGCCGCCGCCCGCGTCACGGGGCCCTCCAGGATCTCCCCCGCCGCCGCGATGGGCGTCGCCGTGAAGATGACGTTCCCGAAGTACCCCGGCGGGAGGCTCGGCCGCAGCCGGGCCCGCCCGTCCGTTGCGATGTACATCTTGGTCTGCTGGTCCGCGGGGAGCCCCCGCGCCCGGCACACGCTCCGCCATACGTGCCCCGCCACCAGCGAGTACGCGCTGTACGGCTTGCCGCCTCCTTCCTCCCGGGCTTTGGTCTTGAGGATGTCCACCTGCTCGCGTGTGAACTTGAAGATGGCGACGGCGGCCGGGGGCGGGGGCGACTGGTCAGCCACCTGCGGCTGCGCCGGCTGGGGGGTAGTAGTGTTCATGGGAGGAGCGGGCTGGTACTCGACGTGGGGGAAGCGCGGCTCGGGCGGGTCGCGGGCGCGGAGAAGGGTGCGGTCGATGAAGGGCGGGATGGCGATGTCGAAGCCGCGGGCGACGTCCGACCAGGAGTTGATGAAGTGGAGGCCGGAGTAGCCGTCGGCGACGTGGTGTTGCATGCCCACGCCGAGGGAGACGCCCCCGCACTTGAAGTGGGTCACCTGGAGGACGAGGAGGGGGAAGGAGGAGATGTCGCCGGAGTAGTCGACGGGGGGGATGAGGCGCTTCAGCTCCATGGTGGGCGCGAAGTCGCCGAAGTCGTCCACCGCGCCGTCCGTCTCGGCCTCCACGAGGAGCACCCCCTCGGCGTTGCAGTCGATCTCGACGCGGCCGTCCTCGTCGCAGCGGAGGCGGCCGGCCATGGGGTAGAAGGGCACCAGCGCCTTGGCCAGCGCGTCCTTGAGCACCCGGCCGTCGAAGAAGCTCGGGGAGCCGTCGGGGCGGTAGAAGTAGACGCTGGGAGTGTGGAAGCGGGGCACCACCAAGTCAACGTTGGAGTTCCACAGGACGCGCCGCGGCGTCGGCAGCGCCGGCCGCACCATGGTCGTCTTCCTCACCCTGATCTCCATCTCCCCGCTCCCTGCCGGGATCAAAACATTAGAACAAAAAAAAAATGTAGGTGTCCCGCACGTACTGGCAAACCAATGGAAGGAGGGAGAACTTAAATATGTTCCAGACCTGTCGTCCGGGTGGGAAGAGGGAACAGACAGACGGTTGGTATACCAAACCCTACGGCCTGGACGACGAAAAGAAGGATATCTCGTGGAAAGTGGGAGTTGGTGGCCCGGAACGGCTGAAGTTTTCTGGTCTCCAGCATTTGTCGGACGGACCGACCTTGTCATAGCAGTAGGAATTATTATGATTATGTTGCTTCGAGTAAACAAAGCAACGAGAAGAGAGGGACGTCCATGGTGACGCGTTTGTAACAACCAACGCGTCAATAGAAATTTCACTTTGGATAGATGTTATTTTGACCTCAAATATGAAAATTAGATCAAATACGGAATGGATAGCGTGATATTTAAATTTAAATTTAATTAATAATTAAATTATTTAATATTTAATTAAATTATTTTTTAAATATTTTATTTAAATAATTATTTATTTAATATGACTTTGAATTCAAATTTTAAATAGATAATTATCGTACTTATTTAGAGATGAGTCAAGTCAGTTGTGTAGCAATATCATAAGTTAATTTTTTTAAAAAAAGAGGAAATATTATTTTTATTTTAATAGAGATTATCAAAAGATTAAATTTCATCTTAAAAAATAAGAGAGGATTAACCAAATGAGTATAAGTGGGGTTCTTATTTCTAAATTATATTTTGAGATAAAAAAATAAAAAAGATAACCAAACAACATATTACGATTTGAGTTAATTATAAATAAAATAAGTGTATCTTTAGATATTCATCTAAGAATTCAGTCGGATAATGTCTAACCCAGATATCTTAATATTAGAATTCGTATCTGATTAATAATCGAATTATCTGATATCTGATTAAATTATTAATTAGATATTTTATTTAAATAATTATCTAATCAAATGAATATAAAGTAATTTAAATTTTAAACGAATAATTATCAAATCTAAATAAAATAATGGGCGACACACAAATGTCAGTAAAGGCTGTTTTTGGTGGACTACATCAAGTTTAAGTGAACAAATTGGACGGTGATTTGTTTTAATGGTTCGATCTCAAAAGTGCAGACATCATTTTAGATGGGAGTAATGGAGAAGTGGGTGATCCGGTCAAGTTAGCAATCAGAGGTGTGATTGATGCTGAATACCGAGGAAAATTGACGGAAGCTAAAGACAGAGAGAGAAATTAAACATATAAAGCAGTGCGCTCCACCGTTTCGAGCACTGTCATGTTAGCTATCATGTCATTACCACAAGTTGTCCGTTGTTTTGCGTCGATCCGAGGCAAGTTACCTTCAACTAAAGAATTCAGGATTTGGTAAAAACTTTTAGATCAAGTAATAGATAGATTGGGAAAAAAACAAATCTCAATGGTCATTCATTAAACTCGTCATAAGTAAAAACTTTTAGATCAATTAATAGATAGATTGGGAAAAAAACAAATCTCAATGGTCATTCCTTAAACTCGCCATAAGTAAAAAGCAGCTATGAAGTAGATGCACCTGTTTCAAAGTGGGAATGGGATCCACTAATAGGTTGGAAAAAAGAAAGATCTTAATGGTCATCTAACCTCGCCATAAGTAAAAAGCAGCTACGAAGTAGGTGCACCTGTTTCAAAGCGGGAATGGGATCCTCCACTCCCAGAAAAAGTCTGACAGGCAGGCGTGAAGAGGTGGAGGGAGCTTCCAATTGGCCAAAGGAGGCCGCCTTATGACTGGACGACCGCTCCCGTCCAACAAACCCCACCCACGCATGTCAAACATAGAAGCATGAAACCCAGAAAAGAAAAAAAAAGGGAGCGGAGAAGAACTTTCACGTCTTCGTCCACCTTCCCAGTCTCTGCAACGCCTAATGGGGAGAAGTAGAAACGTAAGGTACTGGCACGGATGGAACGTCTGTTAAGCTGTGGATTACGTAAAGGAGGGGCCAGTTCAGATCTCATGATGGATGTGCAGTGCGGGAAGAGGAATTGGAAGCAGATTTCATCGAGGAAATGCTTGGGAATTGACATGAGATCCTCGCCGTACTACAACTCCTCCGTTTTTACTTCGGATTTCCCAACTTCTATTCAGAGTTTCGGAACAAGTACCTAGAAAGTTCCTAAAACATGGCCGCCGGCGCCGCGGCTGGGCTGTTGGACCCGGCTCACTCTGTTTCTGCAGACAGTCACCGGAGAAACAGAGGCGCCGGAAGAAACAGAGGCAGAGGCCCGCCCAGCAACATAGAAGAAGAAACCGGGAGAGCAGAGAGATCAGAGAACGGCGCCGTTACCTTAAGAGACGCACACTTCGTCCTCCTCCCTTCTCCTCCCGCAGTCAGAACTGGAGCCGAATACCACCACAACCGATGGAGTCCCGCACGAAAGATTCCCGTTCTCTTCAGAAGGCAGACCAGATCACAAGTCCTTGGAACATGCTGAAGAACCAAAACTGTAGGGTTTGAGAGGGAACAAGGCGGAGGTGGCAGGACCGTGGATATGGGAGACCGCTCTTGGTGGAGAGCTGGTGAGGGTTAGAGTGGAGGCAGCCCTTTTATAAGGATGGCGTAGGACGGTGGTCACGGCGGGCCGGGAGGGGGGGGGGTTACGGCTCAGCCGACGTTCGTGACGTGGCGGGTGGGACCGCCCGGCCTGAGTCCAAAGTCCGCCAAAACGGAAGGGCGCGGGTCCGGCGACGGGAGTTGGTGGTGGATGGCGACCCAAGCAGACCGTGCGGACCCTGTTTTCCTACCGGCACGCCCGGTCCTCAACTACCACCACCCGGTTCAGCCGGTTGCCTAGCCCTCCGGTGGGGCCCGCGAGTATCACCAAGGCACCAACTTCCCACCACCAAGCCGAGGTGCGACGGCAACGCTGTCGTCAGACGCAAAGACTTTGATCGGTAAGCATCACGGCCGGCTGATCAGGGGCTGCTCCGAGGGGTCAAGGATGGCGTGTGGTCCAAATTCAGATAAGGCTGGAAGAGATCGGGGTGGGGGGGGGGGGCGGAGGTTGCGGAGGGCCTTCCAGAATTATCAGACCACTCGTACTATACCAGTGTGGAGGTGGCTACGTTCTGATAAGGCCTTCTTCCTCTTTCTGCCTCGCATTTTGCAACACCAGTTCCCCCCCCCCCCCCCCCAAACTCTTCCCTTCCCGTTTTGTTTGCCGGCGGGGCTCCAGTGACCGTCCTCCCCAATTGCCCTGCCCATCCCCGTCCCCTCTTCTGTTTATCCAATCCTTCCACCACCGCTCCCTCCACTCTCAGCCCACCCCCCCTGCTATTCAGCCAATGCAACAAAAATTGCTGCGACCGGGTTCCCCCTCTGCCGCCGTCCATGGCAGAGCCCGCGGGTGGGGGGCGGCGCATGGCCACCCCTCACGTCTTCCAAAAGCACAATATAATATATGAAAGCTTTTTTGTAAACTTAGAAGTCGATCAACCTAACCGCGGGTGTCGAAACCCAGTAATATCCTAGTTTTACTTTCGAAATTCAACGAAAGGCTCACCTAAAAAACCAACGCATTCTTCCAACCTTGAAAGGCCCGCCAGACTAGAGGTGGATTGCAGGTTTAAAATGTCATTGGGATTGGCAAAATCTTACGTATTCGAGTAATTTCCTCGAACACATTGTTAAGGTTGCAAATGGTCAGACTATGGTTGAGTTTAATAAGTCGACTTAATAATGATCTAACTCATCAATTCTAAAATTTGATCCGGATTCTGACTCGAGTTACATCAGGTCGGGTCGGGTTAATCCTAACTTCTTCATAAACCTGACTTAGGATCGACTCGACCTAATCCGATAAATTAAATGAAAATAATGATAATAATAATATATATATAAGAATATAAATTTTATAATATCATTAAATTAATTAGAGTTTTGGATCTTAATTTATTTTAAAGGAGAATTTTTAATTTTTAATTAAATAAAATAAGATGTTTTAATTTTTTAATTAAATAAAATATAATTTTAAAAAGAAAAAATAAAAAGAAGAACGAGTCGAGTCGACTCATGGATAAAACTCAAAATCCAAGCTCGACCAGCAGACCTAGTTGGGTCGAACTTTTAAGCATGATTAAAGATTCACACTGGTCGAATCTAAAATTAAGACAGACTCACGAGTCTATCAAATCAACTCAGGCCCATTGATAATCCGACACAATACCCTCTGGTTAAACTCACAAGAAAGGGTTAACCACGGATACCAAGTCCATGCAATCCAAGTTGGGCAATACCTAATATTATTCGCCTTAATTTGTCAATCAAATCGACCCTCGGAGAGAAGAAGATCTATAATTGATGTTTCGCCGGACGTCCCTCATTTTTTTAATAAATACAGATTTTTTTTAAGATCTCCCTCCATAAAAAAATCATTCCAGACTTTTCTTTTGAAACAAGGAAAGCATCGTGCGTCGACCTCAAGTTAGTTACTATTCTCGCATCTCCTCCTCTTTTTAACTGGCGAGATAAATACGTCCAATCGTACACCGCCTTTCTCTTTCGCAAACCAGACAACTTGTTGTTTTACAACGTTCCAGTCATAACGAAGGAGGTTGTTCTCACTCAGTAACCCTCACGAGGAAAAAGATGACGTAGTTCTTGACCGCTATTGCAGCCTCCATGAGTCCACCGTGGTGCAGTGATCGGTTCATGTTAGCATTGGTTCTTGTTTCTCAAAATGGAATCTATTAATAGTGGTAAGGAAGAATATGGAGCGAAAATAAATGTGGGGGCAAAAACAGGGTTAAAACAATAATTTATTAAAAAGTAATTTTTCTTTTAAAATATTGTGCAGATGCATGAAACTATCTTTAGGAGAGAAATAGTTTTTTTTCAAAAAAAACTGTTCCAAACGGGGTATAACAAAAATCTTTCTATGCCCATCACCTAGGGTTGTCTATGGGTCGCGTCGGCCCGATAAGTTCGCGGATCTGGTCTGATTTCAGGCCGAGTCGCAATGTTTTTTTCGGCCCACGGATTTTTAGTCGAGTCTAAAAGCCCGACTCGACTAGACCCGCGGGCCGGACTTGGGCTTTGAGTTCGGCCCGCGGGCCGACCCGACCAGTTCTATTTTTTTATTCTCACTTTAAATTTTAAAAATTATTTAATTAAAATTATATTATTTTACTTAATTATAAAATTTAAAACTCTCTTTTCACACTAATTAGGTTAATAATATCAAAATTTTAATTAATTTAGTGAGATTATAAGTTTTATAGTTTTAAATCTATTAATTATTTTTATTTTTATTATTTTATTTAAATTATCGGGTCGGGTCGGACTTTAGTCGGACTTTACATTTTTTACATAATGTCGGACCCGACCCGACCCGATATAGGTCGGGCCCAGACCGAGCTCGAGCCTTAATTTTGATTAATCGGGTCCGAGTCAGATCGACCTAAACTCGGGCCGTACCCAATCCATTGACAGCCCTACACTCACCCCAAGACCTGGGAAATATTTTCCTCTCCACCACTGGCCGCCGGCCCGACTTTCCCTCTCGTTCCTCTCCTCTCCCTGTTCTCTCGTACCTCAGCTGAGGGGGAGCGGTCGTACCCCGCACCAGGTGTACTTCCAACCCCAGGGGAGAAGCCCATCGAGTGTCAAAGGCTGCGTTTGTAAACCCAACCAGATCATGATTTTCTTCGTAAATTTTTAGAGTAAAAATTTTCTGATGAAAATGAAATTTTGGAGATTATAAAAATTGAAAACTTTTCACCCTGTGTGTATGTCTAGAACCCATAATCTTATTTTTGAATAATCTGAAATGATATTTATACATTTGATGAAGTTTTAAAGAGGTGAAGATTTTGATGTCCTAATCCACCTCCTATTCCATTGCCAAACGCAGTCTCAAGTGCTGGTTAGATTGAAATCTTTTTATATAGAAGCAAAATTATCCAGGATGGTACGGAGTTGAAAACAAATCTATCGTCATATTCCACCTCTTTAAGGTTAATGATTTGTGTAATCCCTGCATAGTAACTACGTACAAGGAGCATTGCATATTTTAATTTTTATATTTTTATTTTTTATGTGATCTACATATCATGTCAGATGTTAACGTGTCGACCCGTCAAACTAGTTTGGCGCGAGAGTCACTCATTTTTATTAAAAAAAAAAATATGTAATGCCCGTGCATGTAATTAGCGTAGGACATTATTACAAAACATTCATTTTCACCGGTCACATGGCGCACTTTTTATTTTTACGTGGATCGCACACCATGTTAGATGTTGACGTGATCGGCACGTCATTTGACGTAGGAGTCACTCTTTTTTTTTTTATAAAAAAAAGAGAGAGATGTGCAATGCCCCTGCATGAGATTACACAGACCAGTGCACAAATCATTAGTCTCAGTCTCGGCATGTTTCTTATGTAACACGGAGATGTTAAGAGAATTTTTATGTTTTTGGAGAAGTTCTCCACGTCCACGTTATTTTTGGACACGATCCACATATCTTCTATCCCACGTAGAGACTCCAATTTTCAAAAATCTCCGTAATAATATGGAAGGTAAAAGGGGTTTTCTTTTAAATAAGTTGCTAATTAGAACGGATGCTCAAGAAAACGTTACTGAGTCACAGACTCGCAGCCACGAGTCCAGAGGTGTTTGAGGGAGAGCGGTTGATCCCCCTCACGTAACGTGGAAGGGGCCCAACTGTCGTCGGGCGAGGGCTTGCTTTCATCAGCCGCCAAACCCCAGTGGACAAGCCCACCGAGCAGGGTGTTGGTTGGATTGAAGCCTCTCTATGCGTTAAGCACAGAAATAGGAGAAGGGAGAGTTTTCTTTCACAAAGAAAAGAAACATCTGTTTCTCTATTTTGGTTAAGTCGGTGGGCTTAAGAAGATAAGACCACCTCTATTTTCTTGAAAATCTTGTCTTGATGTTTAGGTAGAGAGTAAATAAAAATTCAAACCTTTCAGACTCCTAGAGAGATTTGAAATAATTTGGGAATTCTTAATCCTACATTGTCTACTGGCCATTAACGTGTGGCTGGAATCAGAGAGCCCCAAAGGGTTGAATTTTTAGGTCTGACTAAAAATTTATCGATCGAAAAGGACTTTGAGACCAAACCTGAAATCAGTCTAAGTCCGCGAACCTGTCGGTCCAACCCGATCCATTGACAGTGTTAATTTCCTGTGTAACATGAAGATATTAGAGAATTATTATACTTTTGGGAAAGTTCCCCAATCCCTCGTTGATTTCGGACAAGATCTAGATGTATTTTATCTCATTTAAGTCTCCTTTGATAACATGACAAGGGTATAACCAGGAAACTTAATTACGAGAATAAGTAAAAATATAATTTAATAAAATAGGTAAATTTTACTATCTATATAATTTGAAATTTTTTGGAATAACTAGTACCGATAAAAAGTTAAAATCAATTGTTTCAGCTCTAACTCTAATAAATTTTAAAATAAATAAATAATAATAATAACTAATCCGATTTTCTACTTCACGTTCTAAGAGAGGGTCTAAGAGATGCCCCCTTTCAAAACCCGCTATACCAAATGGAATGTCAGAGTGATTTTCTTTTATAGGTCCACTTTGATAATGAAATAAGTTTGGTTAAGATAGTTTATCCGGAGTCGGATTAGTTATTTTAATTTATTTTATTTTGACTCAATCATAGAAATTAGAATGAAGTTTCTCACCTGTATAGAATAAGTGAAATAATTTAATTAAAATCGGATAAGAATAGAGACGATTGTCGTCTCTATTCTACTTCGTTATAAAGTGGGTCTAAAAAATCCCTACCATGTGTCAGATTGAGAGTGAAGATGGGACTAAAAATTTGATCCACCCTACGTCACGGGGTACCATTTGTTTTCGTACAGGCTGAGAGTATCACTCGCCTTTACCTACCACCACCACCCAGCCAAGTGTGCACGCCACGCCGGGAGTTGGCTGCCGATTCGAGCAGGCGGGGTCCCCGGACGTGAGTGGAGAGACTGTGAGGAGGAGGGCGTCCCAACATCGGAAGTGAATAGATCGCGGTGAGGAAGTGGTGGGCGACATGATGACGATGATGGCGGGGCCATCGCTCTGTATGTACGTAGCAGTCGCAGATGCTTGATTAGAGTAACAGTAGTGTTGTTATAGTATTAATTTGAAATAATTTACTAAGATAAGTATAGTATATGTACGTATATACATGTAGAAATGTCATTATGACATACATATTAATTACAATAATATTACTATATAGATATAGGTGCAAAAATATTTGCATAGTTAGTTGTTGTTCAACACAGATGGCCGGCAACGAATGCTTTTGTACTTACGTTTACATAATAGATTTTTTTTTTGCATAAATGAGTCAAGATATATATTAGGAACTTTCTATAAATTTTGTTATTTCTTAATGCGTGTTAATTGTTGTAGAAGTAAGAAATTGGTTCCTAATTCTCGTACCACATTTTTAAGATTTATTTATTGGAGAGGAGTAACCAATCGTTCGTGAAAATCTACGGACACTAGAAAGAAGACATCAAAATGAATTCTAGGTGTGGTCTCAGCGGACAATCCTCCGATGTTTAAGTCAGAGGCGAATATGAAGTTACATAAGAAGAGAAAAAAATAGAGAACTAATTAAGCCAGGGAGAAAACGAGCCCACGAGTGACGGGAGAGCTGTAGAGAGTGTTCGGAGAGCTTGGGAGTGTTCGGAATAGTGGACAAAGGCATCTTCTCTCTCTACGTGTCTTTGTCTCTGTATGTGTGTTATTCCTCCTCTTCTTAGATCTGATGGGGGACCTGTTTATATGGGTTGTCCTGGTGGTGGGCGTCCGTTCCTCAACGAAGAAGGGCGTGAGTCGTAGAGTAATATCTCCTTGATCGTGGAGAGAGTTACCCGTTGTGCACCTACCTATTCTGGAAGTGGGGTCTCGTGACGGGAATCTCGACGTTGTGGTCGTCACCTAATCCTTTTCGGAGGTAGTCCCGTAACGGTGACGTCGTCTTCCCCGTCGGACGAACGTCACGGCGCTCATGTCGCGTGTGATGATTTCTCCAATGAGCCGACGAAGCTTTGCTGGGCCCTAATTAGGCCATGGCAGGTGAGTCAAGACTCAGTCCGCCTTAACTTGCCCGCACCGGACTGTATCGGGTCTGTACTAGGTCTGGCGACGTTGAACGATACTGGGTCTAGCGACATTGGGCCCTTCTGAATCCGACGACTGTTTCCCTCCTCAATTACATTTATCTTGTAGCAAGTTGTAATGCCGGGCCGGAGGGTATTTTCACACTTGGTTATACATTAGATTATATTAATTAATCAGTATGCATGTAAGAGTGGCGTTATGATAATTATATATGCAAGATGATTTTTTATGTTTATCTCTATTGATGTTTATATCATTTTTTATGCCTAAAATATTAATATGATAGTTGACATATCACATATATAAAGAATTGTAGCCGAGGGGATGCAGAGAGTTGGGAACGGGGAGAGAAGCCAGAAGAGAGTTGGGAAATGAGAATTTAGTTACTTTCTAAGGTTGTTAACAGAATGGATACTAAGGGAACATGTGACTATTTTTATCTACTCCAATTCAATATCTAGATTATCTAACTCTACTCTGCTAGTATATTGGATAGATAATTACAATATTTGTTGGTATTCAATCTTAACATATTTTTTGAATAATTCAAATCACCCAGTCCGATTTTATTAATCTTTACATGTTACAGTTTCTTCTTATCCCGAAGATGTAAGTAGATTATAAGAAAATTGTTTATACAATGCATATTAATGTGTATATATTGCATATACATATGTTATACATAAAATGGGATTTATTGCAAAGAGGAAGACGTAGTATCCGTGTCTGCTCTGAAATAGATCCAGATACTATCCTTATCAAAAAAAATACTTATCGAGTCAGATTACCGATATGGAAACAAAGTCAAAGCAGATTTGAATAATATCACGATCCGTTAACAGGCTTGTTTCTAACTTGAGCATTAGCCTCCATCGACAAGCACAGGTAGTGAATCTTTCTCACGGATACATGGTCAAGACAACGACGTGCATTTGGTGGCAGTCTTTTTTTTTGGGGGGTCAAAAGAGGATTATCATTTCAGTTCACTAAGACATGTTTTGTTAATGGAATAGGGTAACATATATAATATATCCAACGAGAGAGAGTACGTGGTTATCACCCTTATCTCTCTCGTAAATAGGTCAATTAACTTATTCAAGTAAAATGGGTCGAATAAGTTATCCTACCACCGTATCAATTACCTATTTGTTTGGGGGATAAATCGGGATAAACCAGTATATCCCACTGAAAGTTATCCTATTCCATTTAGTTGTTCATACAAGGTATTCTATGGGATAGGCTCTTATCCTGATTTATCTCGGGATAACTTGTTCTACCAAAAAGATAGAACAAGGAGAGTTAATTTTTTTCACAATTCTCAAGGATATTCCGGGTTACCTTATCTCCCAATCAAAGTATTTTGGTGTATTTTATGGAATATCTTACCTGCGATTTAGCTTATCCACTTAACCTATTCTACAATTAAACAGGGCGTTAGAGGTTAATATTGAAGAAGGGCCTAGACTAATTACACTTTCCGCTTAGTCAGGAGTAGACGAAATAGAATCTTATAAGAAGAGTCCTGAACAGACCTCCAGGTCACATGGGACATGACGGTACACCATATTTACTAAGAGATCACTCGGCTCCAGTTACTTGATCTCATCTCTCCTTCTCCAACTCTTGTACGAGCACTCGTCTCCATCACTAGACACTATCTTATGCTCTTAACTCTTTTTGTCTTCTTTCGAACACTTGCTCTTTAATTTATTTCGAACATTTACTCCCTTCTTTCGAGCACTCTGCTTATTTAAATTTCAGAAGATTATTTTTTGAGATCACATGTAAGATTCTTTCGTAACATGTTATTCATTAGTTGCAGATTTTCTCGAAACATTTGATCTTTCTCTTAAAAAATAAATCAAAAAAATATAATAGGAAGTTTGAGATACTAAATTTATACGCTTACCATTAGTATCACCCATCTAAACTTACCTTAAAAATTAATGTCACTCGTCTAAATGTCCCCCGCGTTCACGTCTTTACTCTTGAGGTCGAATAAGAATAATGAACGGTAAAATTCTGCTCACGCATGCTTACATTACATTAGAAAAGAAAGATCTTTTGATCAATCCTTCTTGGTAAGTATCTAATCAAGTGATTTATTTCATTTCAAGATATGGTTTTCTACAGAAAAAAAGTTCCTTAATTAAACACTTATTTGAGGATATAATTATCTCTCTTAATTACATATTATTTTAATAATCTTCTTATATCAATATGATGTCAAAAATATCCCTACATTTAACATCTATTGAAGATTCAAAGAATATTCTATATTTTTATTCTTACAATTTAATTTTTAGAAGAAAATGTTCTTATAAAAATAGTTATTTTGAACCGCATACTAATTACTATGACAAAGAGAGGGAGATAAAGAAATAAAGAACTAGACAGATGTAGAGAGATAAATAGTTTAGAAGAGATTAAGAGAATTTTTGACTTTTTAAAAATTTTAATGGTATGATTCTTCTTTTTTTGGCCGAGTCACCCACTATGACCCAGTAGGATCTAAAAAACTCAGGGTTTACACTCTCTCAAATAAAGGAGGAGTCAAGGTTTGAATGGGAGACCTTGTAGTTCTCCACGAGATGAAGAACCACCTGGATTACAAGAGGTGATGACAAGGACATTTTTGCAAGTATCGTGATGCAATGAGGTTATTAAAAATAATTCAAAATTAAGAAGGGTAATTTCCGAAACAAGCTTACGAGCAAGGAATGTTTGCAAATATCCCATCAGCATATTCCAAAAATATGTTTCGATTTAAAATACGTGTAGAACTATCAACTATGTTTAATAATTCGAAGTAATTTAGGGACAAATTCTGCAAAGTAATATTGTAACTAGCTACATGTAATTTTATTAGGGAAAATAGGTTAAGCCGTTTGGTATAGATCTTGGGGAGGAGAGTTTTTAAAAATGTGTTAGAGAGAGAAAAAGTTACTTTGAGACAGATGTTAGAGATTTTTCACTCATCCTCCTTTTCTCTTTATATCTCTCTACACCTCGAAATTCACCCAAAAAAAATTTGACGAGACATTGTTTCATTTAAAAAGACTTTTAAAAAGGGAAAGATTTCAATAATTAGAGAGGGAAAAATCCCTCTCCAACATTTGGAAAGTAGTATCAGAACGTCCAACCCAACACTTTGCTTTTCTTCTCCCAGAAATAAACCTTGTCGATCGTCTTATAAGATGATAATAAAAGATTTCACCTCATTGTGGAAGTTCTATTATGCCAATAAGGATTAAGGGCAGTTAAAGGCCTTAATTAGCGAATTGCTATTTTATTTCTTCGGATCAAATGCGATGGATAGGACGCATTAATCGCTAAATAATTAATTAATTATCTCTCTTGTTAACATGTGGCCAACAATCCCGTTGGGAGACACATCCCGTTGGGAGACACCTCACCGTGTTTCCGGATCTGAGGAAAGGGTGCACAGTGGAAGGTGGGACAGAGGGGAAGTGGGTGAAGCACCCTCCTATAAAGTAAGATGGGTTATGCCCATCGGAAGAGTGAGATCTAGAGATTTGAAACATACTCACTTCGTCGGAGTCCCTAATCCGTCCGGAAGGAAATCCACCTCGGCTCCAAACCTACACTGGTATCAGAGCGAAGATCGATCCGAGCACCGCGTCGCTGCCATCTGCTGCTGCCGCTGCCTGGGCCGTCTGTCGCTTCTTCGGCTCGCCGGAGCCTCCTGCCGCTGCTGTCCTCCCCCGACTTTCCCGTCTGCCACCCTGCTACAGCCCGGACCCACCTCGACCGGCCGGACACCGCCTCGCCAGCCGTCCTCGCAGCGCCCCTATCGCCGCTGCCGTTACTGCGCAGCGGCACCACACCTGTCGGCCTCCCTCACCGCGCACAGCCGCTGTCGCCCCCGGCCTCCAACGCTGGTGCCGCCGTCGCCGCCGCTGCGGCTCCCACGAACGCCGTCTGCTCTCTGCCGGCCTCCCTCCACCGTGCTGCCACCGGTCGCCCATAGTCGCCCCCCCTGCTCGCGACGCCAACATTCCCCCAAACACAGGCGAACGCGTGACCTCCCTCAACGTCACTGCAGTAGCTGCTCCATCGGTCGCCGACGCCAACACCGCTACAGCTCGTCAAGCTGCTCGTCGCGGCCGGCCTCCTCCGCCATTCAATCCCGGCCGCTGCCTGCTTCAGCACCCTCGGACGCCAACTCGCCGGCTCCGTCCACTCCACGCGACCGTCGTAGGCCCCCGACCACCCTCCTGCCACACCATTTTGTAAGAAAGGAAGAAAGGTAAGTTTTTTTTCTCTGCATAATAATAGGGGTGGGAGGATTGTGGTTCACGCGAATCACATATTATAAAAAAAGGGGGGGGAGGACGAGCTGCCTCCCATGTGACGAAAGTGACAACACTGAGTGTTGTCAGTTTACACTGACTTCTGGCTTCATATAGTGTCAGCTCATTAATCCTGTCATCTCACAGACAGGCTCATCTGAATAGTGTTCTTTTGTTAAAGTAAGGGACTTAATAAATATATGTATATTATCATCATTGCCATCGATATGTCATGATAAAAGGAAATGGACCCATTACCATTAATAATAAACAGACATGAATTCATCTATTTGGATATATCATTCACAATTATATGTTAACGCCTATTAAAATTTTTTTAAAAACCTCCTGCAATCGGTCAAATATAAAGTAAAAGAAAGTGCCTGCTCCGTTACTTTTCATAAATACCCTTGCTTTTAAGTTTTGTCAATTCACACTCCTGCTATACCGGTCACTGCTTTTAAGTTTTGTCAATTCACACTCCTGCTATACCTGTCACTGCACTCTATTCAGTCACGTTAAAGTTTTTGAAGATTGTATTAACTTACATATATATTATATTACAGCCTTGCCCACTGTCATACATGGTAAAGAAGGATAACCTGTAAACTCAATTGTAATTAGACATCATCCTAATAGATTTTACGTTGATTACTACAAGCATATTATAGTCCCTACCATTTGTCAGATACAATATAAGTGGAGTAATATGTTTACTTTCGTTGCATAATAAAGATAAATAGGGCCATCCATCCATCAGATAAAATAAAAGGGTAAAGACAGTGTACTCTGAACATTTTCGCTTGAACTCCCTCATTCCTTTAAATCTTTCATTATTTCGTTCTCTTTATGGCATCATCTTAATAATTTTTACGTCGGTTGATTCTTGAAAATTGATATAATTTGTTTATAATATCTTGATTAAAATTAGTTGCAGTAATACTCTGCTTAACTAACATAGATAATTATTCATATAATTAGGAATTAATATATACATATATATTTGTCATTCATTGATCAGTTAAAATATACATATATATCATATGCATTTAGATATAATATTCTTGCACATTTAGTTATTTGTTGATTAATTAATTTGTCAATTAATTATTTTCTGATCACAATCTAAACAAGACTGAACAAAATTATAAAACCCCTCACAAATAAATGATAGAATTAATCAACTTAAACCTTAGATTAATTTTTGTCATCATGTTTAGGCTTATTAAATTAAGCTGTCATATTTTCAGATTTATTATAATCATAATGGCCAGTAAGCTCATTATTTCGGAGCTGGTAAAATTGGACAAACTTAATGGAATCAACTTTGACATGTGACACCGGAAAATCCGATATGCCCTTATCCATGACAACATAGAACATGTCATTGACACCAATGCCCCAAAAGTTATTGAAACATCCACGGAAGTGGAAAAGAAAAAACGGGAGCAATGGTTAATAGATGACAAAAAGGCTAAGAGCCTAATGCTCATGTTCATGGAGGATAATTTAATAAAGTTTTTTGAAACCTACAAAACCTCCAATGAAATGTGGAAAGCTATCAAAGAGAAGTATGACACCAAAACAGAGGTGAATACTCATCTCTTATTGCATCGTTACAACACATGTAAGATGCAGGAAGATGATAGCGTTGTCGAGCATGTAAATAAAATGATTGTTATGGCTAAGGAGCTATCGACCGCTGGAACCGAAATTGCAGAGAAGATACAGGTGGCGACTATATTGAATAGTTTGCCAGCATTATTAGACATGACTGCCACAACCTTAAGAATGAGTGGTTCTGTTATAAGTGTCACAGATTTGCCAGCTCGGTTAGCAATTGAGCAGGACATAATGGCCAGGAGAAAAGAACTAGAAGCGCACTTGCAGGAGGCCAATGCTGTACACCGAAAATCAACCGGCCAGAATCGTCCACTCGGAGCGCAAAGGTCCAAGTTTAAGGGCAACAAATTCCAAGGCAAAGGAAAGAAGGTTCCTCGTGGTGCTTGCTACTCATGTGGGAAGTTTGGCCATTTTATGACAAATTGTCCCCAAAAGTAAGGCAATGGGGGTGGAAGCAAACACCCAGAAAATAGAAGAGTTGGAAAGAGAGAATTTATCGGCGTCACGGAGTGCAATGCCGCGATGACCGACTCAAATGAATGGTGGGTCGATTCTGGAGCCACTTGTCATATTGCAAAGACGAAGAAAGGGCTAGTGATGCTAAACAAGCTAAAGGCGGGAGAACAGAGGATTTACATGGGTAACAACACCTATCTTGATGTAGAAGATGCTGGTACATATAGGCTGGATCTTGGAGATAACATCATGGTCCTCAAAGATGTATTCTATGCACCTGGAATCCGTCGGAATCTAATCTCTGTACCAGCCTTGATGAAAAATGACCTGGAAGTGCATTTCTACAACAACCGAGTGTCAATAGGGAAAGATAGGAAAGTATTTGCCATGGTGAGGTTTGTCCCCGAGCATGATTTATTCTGTATCCCTGTAATTGACACTGAGAATAATAATATTGAAGATTCTGAGTATTCCTTGTGTTCTTTATCAGAATGTGATCTATGGCATTTTAGATTGGGACATCCCGGAAAATCTAAAATAGAACAAATGATTAAGATGGGTCTACTGCCGGGTTTGTCAAAGATGGAACTAACGCCTTATGAACAATGCTTAGTAGGAAAGATGACTAAGAAACTATTCACAGTAGGTCATAGATCAAACGAATTGTTAGGGTTGGTCCACTCGGACATTTGTGGCCCCCTAAGTATAAAGACATATAACAATAAGGAATATTTCATAACCTTTATAGATGATTATTCTAGATTTGCCTATGTTTATCTGATTTATGCAAAATCAGAGACATTTGATTGCTTCCGAAAATATAGAATGGAAGTAGAAAGGTAACATGGAAGGAATATTAAGATGTTAAGAACGGATAAAGGTGGTGAATATAACTCAAAAGAATTTGAGTTATATTGTCAAGAACACAGAATTAAAAAAATATGTGACAATGCCTTATATGCCACAACAGAATGGTGTGGCAGAAAGAAAGAATAGAACTTTGATGAATGCTGTTAGATGTATGCTATCGCATTCAGGGCTCCCTAAGAATTTGTGGGGAGAGGCATTGCTTACGGCAAATCATATCTTAAACAGAATTCCCACAAAATCCGTAGAGAGTACACCTTATGAATTAGGAAACCCGATTTGAGTCATCTCAAGAAGTGGGGGTCTATTGCCCACGTTCTCATTCCGAGTCAACTTAGAGATAAGTTGGACTCAAAGACATTGAAATGTAGATTCATAGGGTATTGTGAGAAATCATCTGGTTATAGATTTTTTCATAAAGAAAAAGGGATCATTGAATATAGGGATGCGACATTTCTAGAAAATCTAGAGGAAGAGGAATCTCATGAAAAAGAGAAGGAATCTCTGGTTGTAATAGATGATGACTATTACAATGATGTCCCTAGAAATGATCCAGAAATTGAGGAAGAACCTCAAAATATGGAAAATGAACCAGTACCTATGAATGAAATGCAGCCTGGTCAACCCGGAATAGGCAACAAAAGATTGAGAACTCCACCAGTATGGATAGATGATTATCATTTGTATTCCTGTGAGCATTCATGTCTGATGATAGATATGGAATATGAAAATTTCGTAGATCCCATGAATTATATAGATGCGACAAAATCGCATGATATAGAATTATGGCAAGATGCCATGAATGAAGAAATTGATTCCATGAAAAAGAACAATGCATGGGAATTATGCGATCTTCCAAAGAATCGAAAGGCTATAGGATGCAAATGGGTATTCAAGAAAAAGCTTCGAGCTGATGGGTCTATTGATAAATATAAGGCCCGGTTAGTTGCCAAGGGGTTTACGCAGAAACCAGGTATAGATTTTCAAGAAATCTATTCTCCAGTGGCTAAGTTTGCATCCATAAGAATGATCTTGGCAATTGTTGCATATTTTGATCTGGAGCTGTACCAGATGGATGTAAAAACAGCATTCCTTAACGGAGAGTTGAAGGAAGACATCTATATGCAACAACCTGAGGGATTTCAGGTGGAAGGCCAAGAGGAAAGGGTATGTAAGTTGAAGAAATCAATATATAGTTTAAAACAATCTTCTAGACAATGGTATCTCAAATTCCACGAAGTAGTTGTCCAACTAGGGTTTGCTTCAAACAAGTTGGATAACTGTGTATATGTCATGAATAGTGGGAGTAAGTATATCATGTTATCCCTATATGTGGATGATATTTTACTCGCCAGTAATGACATAGAAATATTGAATAAAGTCAAATTTGAACTCAGTGGAAAGTTTGAGATGAAGGACATGGGTGAGACATCCTATGTTCTTGGTGTACAAATCCTAAGAGATAGAAAGTCTAGAATGTTGAGTATAAATCAGGAAAAATATTTGAGGTCTGTACTAAAGAGATTCGGAATGCATAATAGCAATCCGGCACCTACACCGTTAGTCCTCCATCAGAAACGGTTGTGTAAGGGGTCAATGCCCCGGAGAGGGACATGAGCCGCTCATGGTGCCGTATGCACAAGCAGTCGGAAGCTTGATGTATGCAATGATGTGTACTAGACCGAACTTGGCATACCCAGTCAGTTTGGTAAGTAGATGCCAAAGCAATCCTGGCCCAGCACATTGGGAAGCTGTTAAAAGGATTTTGAAATATCTGAGAGGAACTTTGCACCACAGTCTTGTTTATCAAGCTGATACGCTTGAGGTTCTCGAATATTCAGATGCAGACTTTGAAGGAGATAAAGATGACGGAAAGTCCACGTCGGGACATTTGTTCATCTTTGGTGGTGCTGATGTTTCTTGTGGAAGCAAGAAATAAGGGTGTGTTGTTCGATACACACAGGAAGCTGAATACGTTGCATGTAGTACAGTTGCTACTCATGCAGTTTGGATCAGAAGATTCTTGAACGATTTGAATCTCAACTTGGTAGATGGACCAATTGAGATGTACTGTGATAATCAGGCGGCTATTAGCCTGATTAACAGTGGAGCAAACAGTTCAAGAGGAAAATATATTGAAGTACAATATCACTATATTCGAGATATTGTACAGAAAGGGGAAATAAAAGTGACTTATGTTTCCACAAGTGATATGATTGCTGATCCATTGACGAAAAGTATCTCAGCAGAAAATTTTATGAAACATGTTGGCTTAATGGGGCTTAGGAATATATAAGCCAGAAAGAAATATTTTCATGGATAATGAAAATAATGATACCTCTGACGGATAGTGAGAGTGTATCGGAAAAGTACTCACGTATAGTGAGACAATGAGAAGAATGATACCTCTGACGGATAGTGGGAGCGTATCAGAAATACTACTCGTGGATAATGAGAGTATAGAAGTGATGGTGAGTGGAAACACTACTCACGGATAGTGGGAGTGATTCAAAGAAAATATTATACCACCCACGAACAGTGGGGATATAATAGTTTGTTGGCCAAGTAGGAGATGTTAGCATGTGGCCAACAATCCCGTTGGGAGACACATCCCGTTGGGAGACATCTCACCGTGTTTCCGGATCTGAGGAAAGGGTGCACAGTGGAAGGTGGGACAGAGGGGAAGTGGGTGAAGCACCATCCTATAAAGTAAGATGGGTTATGCCCATCGGAAGAGTGAGATCTAGAGATCTGAAACATACTCACTTCGCCGGAGTCCCTAATCCATCCGGAAGGAAATCCACCTCGGCTCCAAACCTACATCTCTAACCCAAGACGAACTCCTTTATCTGGATCGAGCTTACTATATAATTGGCTTCTTTGTTGAGAAAGAGGCAATGGCGCATGCAGGTGACGTCCTTGTCCGATCCCTTCTACTGGCGCTGGTGAACCCCCCACCCCAATGTATTCTGGTGTTGCTGCGGGAGGGGGTGTCCCCAGTTCAGTTCACTCTCTAACCTTCTTTTTTTCCGTGTTGTTTAATTTTATCAGACGTGCCTGCATGCCCACTCTATATGTCAATTAGTCCACCGACAAGAATCGCTGGTGGGATCGGTCTAGATGACCTCCAGTTTCCCGGAGATAAGATTATACGTCCATGTGTTTTACTAAAATCTGGTTGCAAAGTAAGCTGACAGGTTACATCTTTCAAGTGTGCATGGAGGGGTAATCTTGGGCCTCGCTGTGCCTCGCCGTCGTCCAGTTCATTGCTGCCTGCCTGGGCGGACATTGCCAGGGGCGCAGACAGCTTCCTGGCACCTTTCGTAGACCGCGGCCTTCTTCGCGCTCCGTCGCCGCCCAAGGTGCCCGTCGAGCATCCCCTCTACCGCCCTCACAACGCAAAAGAAGCGGCGCCTGCCGAGGCCAAGCCCTCCGCCGCCGCCGCCGCTGTGCTCCACCTCTCCAATGACCAGCTCGCGGCCCTCAAGAACTCACGGCGGCGTCCGGCTCAGCACTTTCAAGGCGCCGTCATCGCGCACGGGTGCCGGTGCTTCTGCAAGGCCCGGGTGCTGGGTGAGGACCAGGAGACCCGTCTCGCCACGGTCGTCGACGCGCGCAACCGCCTCGACCCGCCACTGCCGAAGGGCTTCGCCTTTTGGGCAACGCCACCTTCCGGATCTGCGTGACGGCGAGGGTCGGGGACGTCGTGTCTGACCCGCTGGAACGCACCGCGGGCAGGATCCACGAGGCCACGGCGAGGGTGGGGGACGAGCATATTGTGATGTCCCTGTGGACTTCCTGGAGCTGCATGCAGGGGGATCTGAGACGAAGCCGATCAGGCCGTCGCCGGGTCGAGGCCAGTCCTTGTGCAGCGGGCCTGCCTGCCTCGTAACGGGTTCGTCTTCACCACGCACAACCCGGGAAATGATGGGGGGCATCTCCGTTGCTCTGTCACTGGAGATGGAGTACGTGCCGGCCTTCCAGAAAGACTTCTACCATAGCCTCAGCAGCACTGTGGCCTGTGGGGAACAAACGACGTCTTAGCGTTCATTAAACGCATGTTTTACGCACTTAAACATTGAGCGAGTATAAGCGATTATAAGGCACTCACCAACTTTGGATTTTGACGTTGAAATTCTAGTGCCCAAAATGCACGTTCTGGGTTGAGGACCATCTGAAAAGGGGATGAAAAGCATCAACTGACGTTAGTTGGATTCAAGTTTAATGCTACATGATCTAGGTATTTGATAAACTTCTCTCCCACACTCTTCTCCTATCCCTGTACTTTCTCCTCTCTTGCCCATGAACGTATGTCGGGGCTTGTGAATTCCTCCTCCAAGGCCTCTCGCGTCGGCGGTTCTTCATGTGGTGGTTCTCCTCCGGATCATCTCCAAGATGGTGGAAAAATTGAAGGATCAGGTGATGTTGATGGATGAGTTTCTGCAGAACCAGGTAAGGGTCGATGGTCTGATTTGCTGGCTAAGCAACCTTCCAAAGTTGTCAAAAAAGTAGATTTCTTTCTTCCAATCTCTAAAGAGGACTCCATATTAGCTGGTATTGATGAGGAAATCTATGAAGGATCTGAAGATGTATGGAAACACTAGCGGCTTGGTTTGAAGCCTAACTTCAATGCATTGAAAGCCTACATAGAAAAAAAAACAGTGGAAACTTAAGGGGGGCTGTGATTATCTCATGAGGAATGGTGGTTTCTTTTTGTGTAAATTTACAACAGAAAAAGATCTGAATTTTGTGCTGTAGAATTATTGGTCTATTATAGAACATCCTGTTAAATTAAGAAAATGGTCTGCTGATTTGCCTATGGAGAAAGATTGTTTCAAAACAGTGCCAATATGGATTAATTTCCTTGATTTCCCGCCTGCGTGGTGTGTTAGAGTGTGGAGTCAGAACTCTTCATCGTGCGCCTCTGTACGGGATCACACTCTGCCTCAGGAGCGCATCCTATGCCTCTGGGGAGCATCCTTCAGTGCCAGGGAAGCAATCGCTGCTCCAGGGGAGCATCCTTCAGTGCCAGGGGAGCAATCGCTGCTCCAGGGGAGCATATGCTGTCTGGGTTCTAGCAGGGAAGCACATGCTGTCTCTGGAGGGCATTCATTGTCTCTGGAGAGCATCACTGGCGTCAGGGAAGCATGCATTGTGGGTTCAAGGCAAGTCGATATCACTTGGAGTGCGTCGACCTTGCCTTGGCAATGCGTCGACGTATTGTCTTGGCAATGCATTGATCTGACTGATGGTGGGGGAGCATCTGCAGTCACTGGAGGGCATACTCGGTCCCAGGAGAGCATCCGGGGGGACAGGCGAGCATGCACGTCTGATGTATCCCGGAAGAGGATTTCTGTTGATCAGGGGTATTATTGTCCTTAATGCCATGACTTATGACGCCCTAATCTCCTAGTATAAAAGGATGGGCTCTCTCCTTGTATTGTAACCAGTATGTGATTATCTTAGTGGAATTCTGCTGCGGCCGTGGACGTAGGAAGGCATCTTGCCTCCGAACCACGTAAAAAATCCCTGTGTGTTCTTGTGTGATTCTTCTTCTCTCCTTCTTCCTCCTCTGCTGGTTGTCCTCCTCGTCTGGGTACTCCATATCCCTAACAACTGGTATCAGAGCCTTGTTCTGGTTCGAGGGAGTAGTGGGAGTAATGGCGGCGGATGAAGGAAAGGTGAGGATCGACAAGTTCGATGGCAAGGACTTCAGTTTCTGGAAGCTGCAGATCGAAGACTACTTGTATCAGAAGAAGCTGCATGAGCCGCTTCTTGGAACGATGCCGGCAGGGATGAAGAAGGAAGATTGGGATCTACTAGATAGACAAGCACTCGGAGTTGTTCGCTTGACGTTGGCCAGAAACATCGCCTTCAGCATCATGAACGAGAAGACCATGGCAGGATTGATGAAGGCGCTATCAAATATGTATGAAAAGCCCTCGGCTTCAAACAAGGTATATTTGATGCGTCGTTTATTTAATCTGAAGATGGCCGAAGGTGCTTCTGTTACAGACCACATTAATGAATTCAATGTGATTACAACTCAGTTGAGTTCTGTAGAAATAAACTTTGATGATGAGATTAGGGCCTTGATTCTTTTATCCTCCTTACCTGCAAGTTGGGGTGCAACTGTGATAGCTGTAAGTAGTTCTTCCAGTTCGAGCAAGTTGAAGCTTAATGAGGTTCGAGACCTGATTCTAAGCGAAGATATTCGCAGAAGGGAATCAGGTGAAGTCTCAGGTTCTGCCTTAAATACAGAGAGCAGGGGAAGAACAAAACAGCGGGGTCAAAATAGGAGTAGATCTAGGTCCAAGAAGAAAGGTCAATCAAAGTTTGGTGGTGATGGGTGCTGGAATTGTGGTAAAAAGTGGCACTTAAAGAAAGATTGCAAGGCTCCAAAGAAGAAAAACCATAATGAAGAGTCTGTCAATGCAACTACAGCAGAGCAAGTTCAAGATGCTTTAGTTCTTTGTGTTGACACTCCTTTAGAGTTATGGATTCTTGACTCAGGTGCGTCGTTTCACTCTACCTCATATAAAAAAAATATGCAAAATTATGTTACTGGAAACTTTGGGAAGGTTTATCTTGCTGATGATGAGCCTTTAGATATTGTGGGGAAGGGTGATGTCAATATAAGGATCACAAATGGCACTTTGTGGAAGTTAAAAAATGTAAGGCATGTACCTGGCTTGAAGAGGAACTTGATATCTGTTGGACAGCTTGATGATGAAGGTTATGTCACAACCTTTATGGGTGGATCTTGGAAGATCACCAAAGGTGCTATGATTATAGCACGAGGTAACAAGATGGGTACTCTCTACATGACTAGCAACAACAAAGATATAGTGACAGTGGCAAATTCAGGAGTTGACTCCAATATATGGCACTGCAGGCTTGGTCACATGAGTGAGAAAGGGATGAATGTACTGCTGTCAAAAGGAAAATTGTCTGGCTTGAAATCTGTGGAAGTTGGTCTTTGTGAAGACTGTATTTTTGGGAAGCAAAAGAAGGTTACATTCTCAAAGACAGTTAGAACTTTGAAGACACAGAAGCTAGAGCTTGTACATACAGATGTATGGGGTCCTTAACCAGTACCATCTCTTGGAGGCTCACTCTACTATGTCACTTTCATTGATGACTCTACTCGCAAGCTATGGGTTTATTTTTTGAAAAGGAAATCTGATGTATTTGTTACTTTCAAAAATTGGAAGACCCTTGTAGAGAATGAGACAGGTTTGAAGGTGAAGTGTCTGATATCAGACAATGGTGGAGAGTATGACAACAAAGAATTCAAGGACTTTTGTGTAGCTAGTGGTATCAGGATGGAAAGAACTGTTCTAAGAACGCCACAGCAGAATGGAGTTGCCGAGCGCATGAACAGAACCTTGAATGAACGGGCTAGGAGTATGAGGATACATGCCGGACTGTCAAAAATATTTTGGGCAGATGCAATTAACACAGCAGCTTTCTTGATAAACCGAGGACCATCTGTCCCTTTGGATGGTGAAATCCAGAGGAGGTCTGGACAGGGAAAGAGGTAAATCTTTCACATTTGAGAGTCTTTGGCTGTGTTTCATATGTGCATGTAGATTCTAATGACAGGGATAAGCTGGATGCTAAGTCTATAAAGTACTTTTTTATTGGATATGGTTCTGATGAGTTTGGATATCGATTTTGGGATGATGAAAATCGAAAAATTCTCAGAAGGAAAAATGTTATATTCAATAAAAATGTCTTGTACAAAGACAGGGCTGTTGTAGAATCTGACAGTGCAGGGAAACAAAATGAGAATGGTGGACAGGTTGAGCTAGAAGAAATTTCACAAGATGATGTGAATGATAAGATACAGGATGTATCTGAAATAGAAGCACAACCTTGTACACCGGTACAACTGAGAAGATCTGCAAGAATACCTAGGCCTACACAAAGGTATTCTCCATCTTTGCATTACCTACTGTTGACTGACAAAGGTGAACCCGAGTGTTATGATGAAGCAATGCAGGTTACAGATTCTGTTAAGTGGGAGTTAGCCATGAAAGATGAGATGAACTCTTTGCAAAAGAATCAGACTTGGGAGCTAACTAAACTCCCTAAGAACAAGAAGGCATTGCACAACAAGTGGGTTTACAAAGTCAAAGATGAACCTGATGACAGTAAGAGGTGCAAAGCAAGGTTGGTAGTGAAGGGCTTCCAGCAGAAGGAAGTTATAGACTACACTGAGATCTTTTCTCCAGTTGTGAAACTAACCACTATTAGACTGGTGTTGAGCATTGTTGCTGCTGAGAACTTACATTTAGAGCAACTAGATGTGAAGACAGCCTTTCTCCATGGTGACTTGGAGGAAGACATCTACATGTTGCAATCGGAAGGGTTTTCAGTCCCAAGTAAATAAAACCTTGTGTGCAAGCTCAAGAAAAGTTTGTATGGTCTGAAACAAGCCCCCAGACAATGGTACAAGAAGTTTGATGGATTCATATGTAACAATGGTTTCATTAGATGCAATATGGACTATTGTTGTTATCTTAAGAAGTTTGATAATTGTTATATCATATTGTTGTTGTACGTGGATGATATGCTTATTGCAGGATCAAGTATGACAGAGATTAACAATCTGAAAATACAATTATCAAAGGAATTTGCTATGAAGGACTTAGGGGCAGCAAAGCAAATTCTTGGGATGAGAATTGTGAGGGATAGAACAGCTGGTATTGTAAAGCTATCTCAAGAAGGCTACATCCAGAAGGTGTTGGGCAGATTCAACATGCATGATGCAAAACCTGTTAGCACTCCTTTGGCAAGTCACTTCAAGCTGTCTAAAGAGCAGTCACCAAAGTCTGCTGAAGAGCATGAGTCCATGAAGAAAATTCTTTATGCATCAGTTGTAGGAAGTCTGATGTATGCCATGATTTGTACCAGGCCGGATATAGCACATGCAGTGGGAGTTGTGTGCAGACATATGGCAGATCCGTGCAAGCAACACTGGGAGGCAGTGAAATGGATTCTGAGATACCTAAAAGGCACCTCAGGCAAATCACTTTGTTTCAGGAAAAGTGATGTTATCTTACAAGGTTTTGTTGATTCAGATCTTGGTGGTGATCTGGACACCAGAAGAAGTACCACTGGCTATGTTTACACCTTGGGTGGCACTGCAGTGAGTTGGATTTCAAAACTTCAGAAGGTTGTTGCTCTCTCAACAACAGAAGCAGAGTATGTAGTTATCTTTGAAGCTAGTAAAGAGATGGTATGGCTGAAAAATTTTCTGAAGGAGTTGGGCAAGGAACAAAGCAATAGTGTGTTATTTTGTGACAGTCAAAGTGCAATTCACCTTGCCAAGAACCCAGTCTTTCATGTAAGGACTAAGCACATACAACTGAAATATCACTTCATTCGTGGTCTGCTTGAAGATGATATTTTGCTGCTGGAGAAAATACTTGGTGCAGAGAATCCAGCAGACATGTTAACCAAGGTGGTGACCACAGAGAAACTGAGGCTGTGCAAAGGCTCAGTTGGCCTCCATGGATGATTAATGGAGGGATGTCGTAGCAGTATTTCCATTGTTATATTGAGCAGGGTTAATACATTGAGATGTTTGCTTTATTTGGAGTTCAGACTCCAAGCGGGAGATTGTTAGAGTGTGGAGTCAGAACTCTTCATCGTGCGCCTCTGCACGGGATCACACTCTGCCTCAGGAGCGCATCCTCTGCCTCTGGGGAGCATCCTTCAGTGCCAGGGAAGCAATCGCTGCTCCAGGGGAGCATCCTTCAGTGCCAGGGGAGCAATCGCTGCTCCAGGGGAGCATATGTTGTCTGGGTTCTAGCAGGGAAGCACATGCTGTCTCTGGAGGGCATTCATTGTCTCTGGAGAGCATCACTGGCGTCAGGGAAGCATGCATTGTGGGTTCAAGGCAAGTCGATATGTAACGACCCGAGAATCCGATTACCGGGAAGGCCCGATAACCCGAGACTCGTACCGCCACCCACGAGCCCGAAGACTAGGAAGGGTTAAAAGGATGGTGTGGAAATTACATAAGTATCACAGATAATTGTAGAAATTAAACAGTTATAATATTAAGCAGGAAATAAATTAACATTTTTTATGGTCCACAATAAACTAACAACAACAGCAAGAACAGTCCACGACTAGTACAGTGACAAGAAAGAAAAGTACAGCTACACGGGACATCCCCCGGCTCTGACCTCTGGCACTACCTCTGGGCACCCGCACCACGCTGCGCTCCTGACGCGCTCCCCGAAGGTGGCGCCTCACCTGAAACACGGTGAAAACACGCAGGGAATGAGTCTCGGAACAAGACTCAGTAGGGATCACTCGAACCCTACCTCGTAAAACGAGAAACAACTACTCTAGCGGTAGGAAAGTACCTCGGAAAGGAAAGCCATGTACTCTACAGAACTAGACCCTACGGCACGCAAATCGACACACGTGCCACGGTACGAGAAGACCGAAACCAACGGTCGAATCGTAAAACCCGAAGGTCGGAAACACATGACTGACAGTCTGACACTCCGTACTCGACAGGAGTACCACCCACTAGAAGCACAGCCGGTAGCGTCCCCTGACGTCTTACACCGCACCGCAGGTGAACCGCCTGACGTGGTAGGTCCTACCCGAGGCACAAACACCGTACAAGTAACCACAAACAAGTGACTAGCTGGGGTCACGCCCGTCGACGTGGGTCCAACCGCCCCCAACCACGTGTGCACACACAGACCACGCGTCCTAGGTCTGGCCCTCTGACCGATTTTCTCCCGCAGCCGGACTCTGGCTAAGACGAGGAGCCTACGGTAACCGGTCCACAAACCGTCTCGAAAGGTGGGTGCCCGTACACCACTCCCAGCTGAGACCAGCACCTCGTACTGGTGGGCTACGACTAGTGGAGGGTCACTGAAGGAGTAGACTCTCAAGTCAACGGAAAACGACGTCCGAAACCGACAACGTGTGGGAATCACCCCACGCACCAGCCCCGTCGCACGGTGGCCACAGTCGGAGAAAAACGGACTCACCGCCCACGGCCAAACTCATGACCAAGGCAAACGGAACCTCCGGACACCAAAGACACGGTCACGGAACTCCACGGGGTGCCCGGGACGCACGCACGGCCCAAGGGGAACACCCAACAACAGCCAAATCGCGCTAGAGATACCTAGCGTGACACGGAAGAACGCGCTAGGGAACCCTAGCGCAACAGGGAAGATCGCGCTAGGTCTCCCTAGCGGGACAGGGACCATCGCGCTAGGGAACCCTAGCGCGACAAGAATCATCGCGCTAGGTCTTCCTAGCGCGACAAGGATGATCGCGCTATGACCCCATAGCGCGACAGGAACCGCCTCCTGTTCATCTTCTCCGATGAACGCGCTCGATCGGGGCAGCGCGACCTCCAAGAACGCGCTACTGGAGTATAGCGCGTTCTCAGTCCGCGGCCGAAAACGGTAAGTACGCCCAAAAATTCTAACCACGCCCCCATGCCTCCATAGGAGAGGGGGAAAACAAAGGGGAAGACCCCTGGGGACCCCTAGCATGATTCTAGGCCATCAAAACACGAAATCATGCATCAAATCCATAGATCGGGCGAGCTCTCCCCAAATCATGGAAAAACCCAAAAACGCTCAAACGATCCCCTCTCGGCCTCCCCGCGGCCTATAAATTGCGAAAAAGATCAGCATGAGGCTAAGGAACGTCACCCTACCTCAATGGAGCGAATGCTCCGCCGGATCGATCACGAATCACGAAGAATGCTCGAAGCTTCACGAACTCCCCACGCTTCCCACGCTCGCCGCACGCCCACAAGATCGCCTCACCGTCGCCCACGCGTCCGCGCCGTCGCCCCGCCGCCGTCCGTAGCCAGAGAGGGGTTCGCCGCGTCCGAATGGGAGAGAGGGAGAGAGAGGAAGGCTCACGGTCGCGAGAGAGAGGAAGAGAAAGAAGAAAGAGAAAAGGGGAAAAGAAAAATGATTAGGCTTTATAGAAAATCCAAATTTTTGGAAAAATACCAAAAAATAGAAAAATATATTTCTGGAATCTTCGGAACGCACCGATCGCAACGGCACCACTCGTGCCTGGGGGAACCGCCCGGTTCGCCCGCAGCGAGCTTCCGAAGGAAAAGCCGAAACACACACCGGGAATCGGAAAACACACGCGGAAAAGCCGCGGAACGCCTCCGGGTCTCCGAAACGACTCCGGATCGCGCCGATCCGAACACGAAAGATGTCCGAAACGAAATTTCGGACACAACAGAGCCGGACGCTCCGAAAACCAGATCCGGGACCTACGAAGAAGGATCCGAAAGGTCCGGGATATTACAGCCCTCCCCCCTTAAGGAATTTCGTCCTCGAAATTGAGAACAACCCAAGGGGAAAGAAGAGGAAGACTCACTCAAACAGATACGGGAACTGCTGACGTATCTCGTCCTCACGTTCCCACAAAACCTCACCACCAGAGTGTCGTTGCCACACGACCTTTACCAAGGGAATGACCTTGTTCCGCAGGCGCTGCTCTCGCCTATCCTCCACGCGGATCGGAAACTCTGGGAGAGAAAGATCTGGAGTCACCTCAGGTCAAACAGAAAACTCGAGCACATGAGAGTCATCGGGCATATACTTCCGCAACATCGAGACGTGGAACACGTCATGCACCGACGCCAACTCAGGAGGTAACTGCAACCGGTAAGCAACTTCACCGATGCGTTCCACAATCGCGAAAGGACTAATATAGCGGGGACTCAGCTTCCCATGCCGTCCAAAACGCATCACCCCCTTCATCGGAGAAACTCTCAAGAACACATGATCACCCACGGCGAACTCCAGGGGCTGCCTCCTACGGTCAGCATAGCTCTTCTGCCGACTCTGGGCCGCCAACATGTTCTGACGAACCAGGTGCACAACATCCACACATTGCTGCACCAATTCCGGTCCCGTCAAAACACGCTCACCCACCTCAAACTAATCAAGTGGAGTCCGACAAGGACGCCCATACAATGCCTTATAAGGAGCCATGCCGATGCTCGAATGATAGCTGTTGTTATAGGCAAACTCCACCAACGGTAGGTGATGAATCCAACTCCCCTGCCACTCCAGACAGCAGGATCTCAGCATGTCCTCCAAAGTCTGAATGGTCCTCTCAGACTGACCATCTGACTGAGGATGATACGCCGAGCTAAATGCCAACTCCGTGCCAAGAGCTCGCTGGAAACTCCTCCAGAATCCAGAAGTGAAGCGCGGATCCCG
Source organism: Amorphophallus konjac (assembly GCA_022559845.1). Taxonomy (NCBI): domain Eukaryota; kingdom Viridiplantae; phylum Streptophyta; class Magnoliopsida; order Alismatales; family Araceae; genus Amorphophallus; species Amorphophallus konjac. Next base: position 86,876 of record JAHNEJ010003418.1, on the reverse strand, counting down.
ATCTGATACGATCGAAATGGGAACCCCATGCAACGGCACGATCCGCTCCACATACAAACGAGCCAACCTGGACACGCTCCAGCTGACCTTGACCGGTAGCAATCGCGTCACCTTCGTCAGCCGATCCACCAGCAACCAAATACTGTCCTGCCCACTCGGGGTCCTTGGCAACCCCACCACAAAATCCGTGGTCACATGGTCCCACTTCCAAGCAGGAACATCCAAGGGCTGGAGAGTACCTCCTGGTCGCTGATGCTCCGCCTTCACCTGCTGACAGATCAGGCACCTGGCCACAAACTCCGCGACATCTCTCTTCATGCCTGGCCACCAAAACTGCCTCCGCAAGTTCCGATACATCTTCGTCGCACCCGGGTGCACAGTGTACCTGCTCCCATGAGCCTCGCGTAACACCGCACGACGAACCTGCTCCTCCGCTGGGACGTACAACCTGCCACGAAACCTCGCAGCACCGTCCTCGCCAAGTTCCACATCAGCCATCGCCAGAATCCGGGGCAACTCATGGTCCGCATGCTGAGCCTCTGTCACCTGACGACGGATAGCAGGAGTGACAGTCAGACTCGCAAGCACTGCCAACCCTCGCTCCTGGGGAATCTTGAGCCTGAAGGAAACTTCGGGCACCTGTTCCCAGAGCCTCCACTTCCTCAGCATCAAGGTACTGACCGCCACCTTCCGACTCAAGGCATCGGCGACGACATTTATCCTGCCCGGCTGATAAGACAGGGTGAAGTCATAGTCCTTCATGAACTCCATCCAACGCCTTTGTCTGAGGTTCAGATCTCTCTGCGAGAACACATACCTCAAACTCTGATGGTCAGTGAACACCTCGAACTTCCCACCGTACAGATAATGCCTCCAGATCTTCAGCGCGAAGATCACCGCCGCCAGCTCAAGGTCATGGGTAGGGTAGTTCTTCTCATGGGGCTTTAGCTGCCGAGATGCATAAGCCACCACTCTACCATGCTGCATCAGAACAGCACCCAATCCGACGCCGGAAGCATCTGTACACACCACAAAACCTCCCGATCCAGAAGGTAAAACCAACACCGGAGCCGAGGTGAGTAATCTCTTCAGTTCCCTGAAGCTCTGCTCACACTCCTCGGACCAAACGAAAGGTACATCCTTCCGCGTGAGCCTCATCATCGGGGTCGCAATGCGAGAAAAATCCTGGATAAACCGACGATAATACCCCGCAAGCCCCAAGAAACTCCGGATCTCCGTCACCGACCTCAGCCTCGGCCATTGCATCACAGCCTCGACCTTGGCGGGATCCACGGAAATGCCATCACCAGAAATCACGTGCCCCAGAAAGTGCACCTCGCTGAGCCAAAACTCGCTCTTGCTGAGCTTCGCATACAACTGGTGATCTTGCAACGTCTGCAGCACCACACCCAAATGGTGCGCATGCTCCTCAGCAGACCGCGAATAAACAAGGATGTCATCCACAAAGATGACCACGAACTGGTCCAAATACGGATGAAACACCCTCTGCATCAAGTCCATGAAGGCTGCTGGGGCATTGGTGAGCCCGAACGGCATCACCAGAAACTCATAATGCCCGTACCTCGTACTGAATGCAGTCTTCTCCACATCGGACTCGCGAATTCTCAGCTGATAGTAACCGGACCGCAAATCAATCCGTGAGAACACTCGCGCAGACTGAAGCTGGTCGAACAAATCATCAATCCGCGGCAACGGATACTTGTTCTTAATGGTCACTTCATTCAGCTGCCGATAGTCAATGCATAGCTGCAGACTACTGTCCTTCTTCTTCACGAACAACACGGGCGCACCCCAAGGGGAAAAGCTCGGACGAATGTACCCCTTGGCCAACAGTTCCTGCAACCGCGCCCTCAACTCTCTCAACTCAGCGGGGGCCATACGGTAGGGAGCCTTTGCCAAAGGTCCCGTACCAGGCACAACTTCGATCACGAAATCGATCTCCCGCTGGGGAGGTAATCCAGGCAACTCCTCAGGAAAAACATCGGGAAACTCGCACACCACCGCAATGTCCTCGACATCCGGCTCCATCCAGTCAGACACAACCACAGACGCGAGAAAACCCTGACAACCTGAATCAAGCAATCGACGGGCTCGAATAGCAGAGATAAGGAATCGAGAAGAGGTGGAACGGATACCTTGGAAATAGAAGGTCCTCTTGCTCGGATGCTGGAAGTAGACCCTCTTCATTCCACAATCCACCACCGCTCCATGAGTCTCGAGCCAATCCATGTCTAGAATCACGTCGTAATCCCGAAGCTGCAACGCATACAACCTGCCTGGCATACTCCGCCCATCGATCCACACCGGAACCTGGTCGAAGTAATACGGAGTGACCATAAAATCACCCGAAGGCAACTCCACTGCCAAATCACAGGACAACTGGGTCACCGGCTTCTCGACGCTCGACGCGAAATCCTCCGAAATAAACGAATGAGACGCGCCAGAATCAAATAAAACCCGAGCCACACAACCCAAAATCTGAACGGTACCTTCCACGAGCTGCGACGCCACTACCTCTGCCCTGGTCAAGTGCGTGATCTGGCCACGAGCTCTCTGCCTGCCTCCCACACTAGCTGACCTGGGTAGCGACGGATACTGTCCCTGTTGCTGCTGCTGGGGAACCTGCTGCTGCGGCGGCCTCTGAGGACAGTCACGCGCCATATGCCCTGGCTGGTCACACCGAAAACAGATGATCGGCGCCGTGCACTGCCTGCCTGGGTGGGTCCCACCACACCGTGGACAAGGTCCTCGCGATCCACCCACCGATCCCTGACGCTGCAAAGGAAACGGCTGCTGTATACTGCCCGATGAAGCCTGCCCTTGATCCTTGTGCTTCTTACGGAAATTCTTCTTCAAGAACTTCTTGACCTTCGAGCCAAAGGACGCAGATCCCGTCACTGAAGCTGCCGATGCCGGTACTCCTGAACCACCCGACGCATGCTGGAAGGAACCCTGCTGCTGGGTAGCCGACTGCTGACTGCGACCTGACAAGGACTGCCCCTGGCTGATCGGTCCTCGAGTCCTCTGCATATCCATCTCCAAGGAAATCGCAACACGAGACGCTGTCTCTAGATCAGTGGCCCCATTCGCGATCAAATGGTGCCTCAGCTCCAGCCTGAAGCCCTGCACAAACTGTGTCATCCTCACCCTCTCATGCTCCATGATATGAGGTGCGTACCGACCCAGCTCGACAAATCGGGCCCTGTACTGCAACACGGACATGTCACCCTGCACCAGCTCCAGAAACTCCCGCATCCGCTGCGTAGCAACGACGTCTGGACAGTACGTACGCTCGAAAGCACTGACAAAGTCACCCCACTCGACCTGCTCAAGTGGACGAAGCTGAAAGGATGTCTTCCACTCGGAAGACCACCACCTCCGAGCCGTACCCTGCAACTGGTTGTAGGCCAACACCACTCTGTCATCGGCAGTACTCTTCGCAGAACTGAACACCCGCTCCATCTCATCAAGCCAATCACGAGCCGCATCAGGGTCTGCCTGGCCGCTAAAGTAAGGTGGATGGAACTGCATGAAGTCTCTCACCGCTCGGCCTGGCCCACCCCTGACAAACGAGCCCTCAGCAGCCTCTCCGCCAAACTGCTGAGATATGAGATGGTACATGCCACGGAAGAAATCCTCGGCCCCCGGAGCTCTCGCAGCATCCGCGGCCTCGGTAGCTCCCGGAACTCTGCTATGCTCCTCCTGGTCCCTCTGGACCCCCTGCTGGATCTCCTGACCTCCAGCCGACTGCCCCTGCTGAGAGCGAGAACTCCTCCTCGGCGCCATCCTCGCTCCTGAAGCACAAGATAGAAAACACGGAAACGGCAATGTCAGAATAAAACACGCGGTGCCCAATGCCAGCGTCACGTGTACATCATCGTTGTGGACTAGTGGACCACTACAATTACCTATGATTCTCACGTAATTCCACAACCGCGCTCTGATACCAGTTGTAACGACCCGAGAATCCGATTACCGGGAAGGCCCGATAACCCGTGACTCATACCGCCACCCACGAGCCCGAAGACTCGGAATGGTTAAAAGGATGGTGTGGAAACTACATAAGCATCACAGATAATTGCAGAAATTAAACAGTTATAATATTAAGCAGGAAATAAATAAACATTTTTCATGGTCCACAATAAACTAACAACAACAGCAAGAACAGTCCACGACTAGTACAGTGACAAGAAAGAAAAGTACAGCTACACGGGGCATCCCCCGGCTCTGACCTCTGGCACTACCTCTGGGCACCCGCACCACGCTGCGCTCCTGACGCGCTCCCCGAAGGTGGCGCCTCACCTGAAACACGGTGAAAACACGCAGGGAATGAGTCTCGGAACAAGACTCAGTAGGGATCACTCGAACCCTACCTCGTAAAACGAGAAACCACTACTCTAGCGGTAGGAAAGTACCTCGGAAAGGAAAGCCCTGTACTCTACAGAACTAGACCCTACGGCACGCAAATCGACACACGTGCCACGGTACGAGAAGACCGAAACCAACGGTCGAATCGTAAAACCCGAAGGTCGGAAACACACGACTGACAGTCTGACACTCCGTACTCGACAGGAGTACCACCCACTAGAAGCACAGCCGGTAGCGTCCCCTGACGTCTTACACCGCACCGCAGGTGAACCGCCTGACGTGGTAGGTCCTACCCGAGGCGCAAACACCGTACAAGTAACCACAAACAAGTGACTAGCTGGGGTCACGCCCGTCGACGTGGGTCCAACCGCCCCCAACCACGTGTACACACACAGACCACGCGTCCTAGGTCTGGCCCTCTGACCGGTTTTCCCCCGCAGCCGGACTCTGGCTAAGACGAGGAGCCTACGGTCCACAAACCGTCTCGAAAGGTGGGTGCCCGTACACCACTCCCAGCTGAGACCAGCACCTCGTACTGATGGGCTACGACTAGTGGAGGGTCACTGAAGGAGTAGACTCTCAAGTCAACGGAAAACGACGTCCGAAACCGACAACGTGTGGGAATCACCCCACGCACCAGCCCCGTCGCACGGTGGCCACAGTCGGAGAAAAACGGACTCACCGCCCACGGCCAAACTCATGACCAAGGCAAACGGAACCTCCGGACACCAAAGACACGGTCACGGAACTCCACGGAGTGCCCGAGACGCACGCACGGCCCAAGGGGAACACCCAACAACAGCCAAATCGCGCTAGGGATACCTAGCGCGACACGGAAGAACGCGCTAGGGAACCCTAGCGCAACAGGGAAGATCGCGCTAGGTCTCCCTAGCGCGACAAGAACCATCGCGCTAGGTCTTCCTAGCGCGACAAGGATGATCGCGCTATGACCCCATAGCGCGACAGGAACCGCCTCCTATTCATCTTCTCCGATGAACGCCCTCGGTCGGGGCAGCGCGACCTCCAAGAACGCGCTACTGGAGTATAGCGCGTTCTCAGTCCGCAGCCGAAAACGGTAAGTACGCCCAAAAATTTTAACCACGCCCCCATGCCTCCATAGGAGAGGGGGAAAACAAAGGGGAAGACCTCTAGGGACCCCTAGCATGATTCTAGGCCATCAAAACACGAAATCATGCATCAAATCCATAGATCGGGCGAGCTCTCCCCAAATCATGGAAAAACCTAAAAACGCTCAAACGATCCCCTCTCGGCCTCCCCGCGGCCTATAAATCGCGGAAAAGATCAGCATGAGGCTAAGGAACGTCACCCTACCTCAATGGAGCGAATGCTCCGCCGGATCGATCACGAATCACGAAGAATGCTCGAAGCTTCACGAACTCCCCACGCTTCCCACGCTCGCCGCACGCCCACAAGATCGCCTCACCGTCGCCCACGCGTCCGCGCCGTCTCCCCGCCGCCGTCCGTAGCCGGAGAGGGGTTCGCCGCGTCCGAATGGGAGAGAGGGAGGGAGAGGAAGGCTCACGGTCGCGAGAGAGAGGAAGAGGAAGAAGAAAGAGAAAAGGGGAAAAGAAAAGAAAAAGGATTAGGCTTTATAGAAAATCCAAATTTTCGAAAAAATATCGAAAAATAGAAAAATATATTTCTGGAATCCTCGGAACGCACCGATCGCAACGGTACCACTCGTGCCTGGGGGAACCGCCCGGTTCGCCCGCAGCGAGCTTCCGAAGGAAAAGTCGAAACACACACCGGGAATCGGAAAATACACGCGGAAAAGTCGCGGAACGCCTCCGGGCCTCCGAAACGACTCCGGATCGCGCCGATCCGAACACGAAAGATGTCCGAAACATAATTTCGGACACAACAGAGCCGGACGCTCTGAAAACCAGATCCGGGACCCACGAAGAAGGATCCGAAAGGTCCGGGATATTACACGATATCACTTGGAGTGCGTCGACCTTGCGTTGGCAATGCGTCGACGCATTGTCTTGGCAATGCATTGATCTGACTGATGGTGGGGGAGCATCTGCAGTCGCTGGAGTGCATACTCGGTCCCAGGAGAGCATCCGGGGGGACAGGCGAGCATGCGCGTCTGATGTATCCCGGAAGAGGATTTCTGTTGATCAGGGGTATTATTGTCCTTAATGCCCTGACTTATGACGCCCTAATCTCCTAGTATAAAAGGATGAGCTCTCTCCTTGTATTGTAACCAGTCTGTGATTATCTTAGTAGAATCCTGCTGTGGCCGTGGACGTAGGAAGGCATCTTGTCTCCGAACCACGTAAAAAATCCCTGTGTGTTCTTGTGTGATTCTTCTTCTCTCCTTCTTCCTCCTCTGCTGGTTGTCCTCCTCGTCTGGGTACTCCATATCGCTAACATGGTGGACCCCGAGGGGAATTGGTAAGGTTGCTAGTCTTGTTGGGACCCCGATGTACATGGATGAGCTCAGTGCAGCAAGAAAACACATTCACTATGCGAGAGTGTGCACATGTTCTGATATCACCAGAATCAAAATTTCCTGAATTTGTCAAATGTAGGAAGCCAGGTGGGAGTATTGTTGAAATCAAAGTTACTTATGAGTGGCAACCTAGCTAAGGTCTGCATCCATTGTACAAGTTTCGGACACCGTAATGCAGAGTGTCCAAATAAGCCTAAAGAAGTTCCCACTAAACAAATCTGGAAGCCTAAAGAAACAGGGACAAAGCCTGATGAGCCTGTTGAAGGAAGTAATCCAGAGACGACAGCTGCTGAAGAAGGAAATCAAGAGAAGGAAGACGATGCAGAACGGGTTATGATGGTTGAACGGGTTGAACAAGTTGAATCGGCAACTCAATCCGGTCTAAGCACAAAACCAGCAGGAAAAGGAAAGCGAAGAATTGAAGGCGATGGCTCAGGAGAAATATCTAGAGCTGCAGACTTCTAACCTATTTGATGCAATTATGAGAGAAACAGAAAACAGAGGGAATGATGATAATAACAACCTTGAAACAGAACTAGAGGCAAGAAAATAGGACGAACCAACCATCCCAAGCAAATCAAGATGCATTAGAAGTTCCAGCTGCTTTCACAAAACCGAGAAGGTCAGGGATACTTGAGTCTAAAGCTTCTTCCTCTTATACCCGTTAGATATGAAGTTTCTTTGCCTTAATACTAGGGGGTCTGAATAAAAAGAAAAGAAGAATAAGAGTCAGACAGTTATTAGTTCCAAAAATAAATCCTGCGTTAGTAGTTCTTGTTGAAACTAAAGTTAAAGAAAAGGCTAAAGATAAGATTTGGTTATCTATAGCTGCGGATATGGTACTACAACATAATTATCTGGTAGACAATAGTGGCAGAATATGGATTCTATTCAAGTCAGAAGTAACTCAAATAAATGTGGGACTATGTACTGATCAAGCTCTGCATGTTTCAATGAAAATCTACTACGAACATCTCAACGTTACAGCTGTGTATGGATCAAACATTAGACAAGAAAGAGAGGAATTATGGGGACCTTTAACATCTCTGGCGCCATGTATCACATGACCTTGGATAGTAGTGGGAGACTTCAACTCTATTAGAACTCCGGATGAGAAGTTGGGAGGTAGGAAAGTTCCTCTGCAAATGTTGCATTCATTTAATCACTGCATTTTGGGATGTGCTATGGAAGATCTCAAATCAGTCGCAGGCTTTTATTCTTGGTCAGATATGTCTAAGGGGCCCAAACGAATTGTGTCGAGGCTGGATAGAGTGTTGGTCAATGAAGCATGGATGGACAAATACTCAAATTGTTACATGGAATATTTGCCAAAACTTTTTTCAGATCACTCACCCATGGCTATATATGATGTCGCTCCAGTAAATATAACAAAAGGCAGACCATTTAAAATTTTCGCAATGTGGACAAATCATTTGGGTTTTAAGAACCTGGTGTCAGATGTTTGGGAAGGGATATATTGATGGCAATCCTCAATTTATTCTTATTAAAAAATTGAAAAATTAAAGAAAATGCTTAGAGAATGGAACAGGGAAGTGCTCAAAGATGTTTTCAGTAATGCAAACAAATTAAAACAATACTTGGAGCAGATCCAAAGACGCCTAGAAGCTCACTGTTTAAACAAGGATCTCATAAGCCGGGAGGAGGAAGCCAGAGCCAAACACCTTCATGATTTAACTAACCAGACTTCTTTTTTGCAGCAGAAAGCCAAGCAACCTTGGCTCATAGAGGCAGACAAAAATACAAGCTTCTTCTTGTTAGAAATCGGAGTATCTATAGAGATGGACAAACAACAGAAGAGGAAGAAGAAAGGGGGAAGAAGAGATCAAGCCACAAGAACACGAAGATTTACGTGGTTCAGAGGCAACGTGTCTTCCTACATCCACGGCCGCAACAGGTCGATCCGCATGCGAGGGCGCACGATGGCGAGTTCCGACTCCACACTCTAACACTTCCATGCCAACACCAAAAGTAGCAGGGCTGTCAACTCCATCCTAAAATGCAAAAATAGAAATGAAGACTTCACAGAAAACCCAGTTGAAATCAGGGAGACTGCAGTACACTACTACTCCAACTTGTTGAACCAACACAAGGACTTCATAATTGTTTATTTAGATCCTCTGCACAAATTGACTGAAGAAGATATCACTACTCTAAATGTTGCCTTTACAGCAAAAAAAGTGGAAGATACTATCATAGGCTCGCCAGCAGGGAAAAGCCCTGGGCCGGATAGCTACACTATGGAGTTCTTCAAATATTGCTGGGATTTGGTAGGAAAAGATGTCACCAATCCAATTTTATCATTCTTTGTGGAAGGTAAATGGCTACCCCAGTTGAATAACACATTCATTACTCTTCTGCCAAAGAAATTGGGGGCGGATTGCTTGGATGATTTTCGGCATATATCACTATTCACAAGGTGATTACCAAGATGATGAGTAACAGATTGCAATAGGTTATGCAAAATTGATAAGCAAAAATCAGTGTGCATTTGTCAAGGGCCGGTCCATACAGGAAGGTATTTTTCTAGCTAATGAACTAGTTAGAAATGTGCATCAAAAGTCACAAGGGAAAGTTATCTGCTGCAAGATCGATCTTAAGAAAGCTTTTGATAGTGTTAACAGGGAATTTATCATATACATGCTGCATAGAATGAAATTCCCATATAAATGGATTGATTGGATTGCAACTTGTCTCAATTCAGACAGATTTTCAATCATGGTTAATGGTACCCCATACTCTGTGATCGTCGTATGCCTGTGAAACTCAAAGGGAGATTTTATAGAACGATTATGAGACCTACTTTGTTATATGGTACCGAGTGTTGGACAGTACGAAAGAAACACATTCACAAAATGTGTGTAGTAAAGATGAGGATGTTGAGATGGATGTGTGGCATAACTAAGAAAGATAAGATTAAGAATGAGCGCATCTATAAGGACTTGGGGATAGTCCCAATTGAAATGAGAGAAAATAGACTCATGTGGTTTGGACATGTACTTCATCGCCCTAACTCAGCGCCGATTAAAAGATGTGACCGAATCTAAGTAGATGCTAGTAAAAGAGCTCGGGGAAGACCTAAAATGAGATTGGTGCAATGTTATTAGGAAGGGAATTATTTTTTTGGATTTAAATATGAATATAACACTTGATAGAAATCTTTGACCGAATAGAATTCATGTAACCGACCCTAAATAATTGGGATAAGACTATGTGACGATGACGACGATGATATGGGTTTTTTCAGTTCTCAAAATGGTACAAGACAGGGAGACCCTCTATCTCTCTATCTTCTTACCATAGCTATGGAAGGACTTTCAATCCAATTTAGCAATTCTATTTCCGCAGGAAAAGTTATTTGTACCCACAGTGAAGATGTTTACCTTTTGCATCTAGTGTTTGCAGACGACCTGGTGATCTTTTTAAAGCCAAGGATTAAGAATGTCAAAGAATTGAAGAACATACTAGACATCTTCCAACACAGTTCAAGATTGTAGATCAACAGTGAAAAAAGCAGAATTTTCATGGGAGCTGAAGTTAAAAGAAGGGATAGATGCACAAAAATCTCAAATGAATTTTCATTGGAGGACAATCCTAGACAGATTGGGCTTCAAAAGAAGTTTCAAGCAAAACCTAGTAAATGAAGTTTTGGAAATACAGAGGAAATGTAAGAAGACCCGTCCTGGTACATGAATTTTGACGAATTCAATTAGAAGCAATGCATGCCACACTTGGGAATCAAGATGTGAGGCGGCTTTTGAAGACATAAAACCAAGCAGAAGAGTCCAAGCAATGCTTGGTGTCCTCTCCGACATTAGAGCTATTATTGAAAACAAAACTTAAGGGAAAAAGTCCCATATCCAGGAGATCTAAAGAATTAGTAGATAAATTTCAGATTAGATTAAGCAGTGTATAGCCATGCACTTAATGACTGCATGGTGTATTCATTCTTTGTAATTATGTTCTATGAGCAATAAATTCCTTGTACCATCTATCCAAAAAGAAAAGGTTTAATGCTACATGTATCATTCATGTCAATCGAGTAACATGTGATTGGTAAACGATTGCTTAAATTTGAATGGAAAATTTACAAGTTATCACGCTCAAGAGCATCTGGCTGGGCAACTGCTAACGTATATTGTTCGTGATGGAGAAAATCCTGACCGTCAACTTCTTCTCTATGGACAAATAGATGTCCAACTTCACCGTTAATGCTCAAGTAATTGAACTCAACGTGATCAGATCTATATACATATATATATATATATATATAAATAATGTGTGTGTGTGAACAGTGTCCCAATATGAAAATACAGCGTACATAGTAATTACATGTTATAAGTACCAAATTATATACCAATCTTTATGCGTTAGTAACAAGTGATCGGTAACATGAGATCGTGGCATATCCTCAGCTTGAGGGGACATATATATATATATATGCTCACCGATTTTTTTACAAAATCGTCCCCCTCGGCTCGATCTTATGGACTTCTATCTCTGCACTGCACTACATGCAAATAACCCTATTTTTCCCTAAAAGATCAACTGTCTGGATAAAGAATAAAATTTTCTTAATTTGGATCTTCCATGGAAGTTACCCGTGTAAAAGTATTTTTACCACTATATTGATATAATAATAAAAAGATTATTAAAACAATATAAAAATAAGAAAAATACTTTTGTAAATAAACTTATAAGGAGGGTGTTTTTAATAAAGAAAAAACCCTAGATTCATCTCCACTCCATTGCGTTCTTTGCCCGATACCTAATCTCCATTGAGTTCTATGCCCGATACCTAATCTTCAATATATAGTTTATTCACATATGTTAGGTAGGCATTAGTATAGGCGATTGTTTAGCGTATCTATGACGAAGTTCTATCTCGATAAACAAACCTAAAGATGAATATATATCTTTGTAAAAGGAAGTCTAACTTTTGTTTATATATATCATCATTGTCCAATGGTTTGTACGTTAGTTTTGATTTGTCGACTCAATCTGACTCAGACGTGCCGTATTATATCTGAAATTTTTTTAAGATCGATTGAGTCGAATTGAGTCACAGTACGAGAGAGAGAGAGAGAGAGAGAGAGAGAGAGAGAGAGAGAGAGAGAGAGAGAGAGAGAGAGAGAGAGAGAGAGAGAGAGAGAGATGATGCACGGCGAATCAAATCAAAACGGTTGTGACAAAGACGTATCGTATAAAAAAAATTAATCTGATATGAATCATTGATGAACCTTGACGTTAACTACTCACTATGTATTAATATTGTATTGGGCAGGGATTGCTGGGTAAGCCCAGAATCATAGCATATGGCGTTCAGGGGCTTCACTCGTTTTGATACGTAGACCGCTGGTTTTCCCACATCCAACGTGAGGCATGCCACACTAGGCCGAAGGAAAAGATGCATGCGCTTTATAGTTCTTTAAACAAATCATGCATGGTTTAACTAGCGTAGTTGGGGGGGGGTAACCGTACGGAATTGACGATGGTTTGGATGTCACCGGACGTGTGATTTGGCAAACCATCAATGAAGAGCCCCTGCTCAAACAGGAAGGTGATATTTCGAGAGGCCATCTACATTCGGTGTCCTCCATCATCGGCCACGCATCGCATGTTCTGATCGTGTGGTCAGGAATGTCCTGTCGGCTCGGATGCGTCCGTCGGCTTACTTCGCCGACCTCGATGTTCGTTAAGGTACCCTGAGTCTTGACTTTATGCTCTGCCTACGGTGCAACAGTTTGTTGCATTGTTAAATGATGTAGTCTTTTTTTTTTAAAAAAAATAGATCTATGTTTGTTGAACCTTCGTGTCTTACGGTCCGATTTTTTCATTAGACAGTTGAAAAAAAATCAAAGAAAATAAAAACAGGACACCTTTTTTAATCCAAAAACATATACCATCGTTTTGGAATCATTTAAGACTACTTTGATTAAAAAATAAGGTAGGGACGGGTACGTGGTCCGCCTGCGCATATCAGAGCGAATAACGTATTTGACCTCTCTAGCTCGAATACGTAAACTCTCACAAAACTTAATTTTTTTACCTATTCTTACACTAATCGGGGTCAAATCTTAATTTTATCAAAGTCAGCTTCAATTGTTACCGGCGAAATCGGACGCTAAACCCTGCCCAATGACGAATGTGCAATACTCACTTGATCTATTCAATTATCAAATGGGGCCTTAGGATGCCCGATCTTTTTCGTTTTAATTTTTTTCAATTGTCTAGTGTAAAGAAATATAATACGAATATGTAGATCAGATTGAGACTAACTTAATTTCATTTTTTGAAAAAAAAAATAACTATTGTACCATGATGCAATGCAGCAGGTATTATTCAAAAACCTCTCAAAGTACTACCCCCAAGTGGCAAGAGAAATACGGGTAATATTTGTTCTAGATTAGGATTTACAATTTTGTTGACCCTCTGTGGCTTAATAAGAGGATGATATATAACATTTTAAAGTACAAATCAGATTTACAACAAGTACTACTCCCTTGAGTGTCCTCTAACCATGGAATAAGTAAGTGGGCCATAACATGGCTGAATCTGCTGTTGATTAGGCTGCCAAGATGGGGGTGAGTCTCATTTACATTTTATGAATATATGCAATTATCTAGTAACAAATTCATTATTATGTATTACAAAAAGTTATCAAATTTCAAGCTTGAAATCAAGTCTATTTGTCAATGGTTTCAAAGGCCTAAGTTAAATAAATTCTTTTTATGTCCACTTCTATTTTGATATAAGAAATTGGGTGAAACTGATTATAATTAAATTAGAGTAGTTTCGCACGCCAACTCATTTCTAACGACATCAATTTTTAATCTAATTTATATTGAGACAAGACAATTGGGATATAAAACTCACCACATATGTCTCACGAAGAAAACTCACCACATAGGTGCTCGAGTTCACCGAACATTCACTACGTGGACACCTACGTCGACCAATCCCATTAAAATTAGACGAGTGAAAAATCTCTCCGTCTATGACAAGTTTTAAGCATTTCTCCTAAGCGAACAATTGAGAGCATCGTGAACTAGTGGGGCGCTCTCTAACTCAACTTACCCATCCATCCCGCCCATAGCCCATCATTGAGCCCACCTGATATTGTGATCCAAGATTTGGAGATTTGATTCTTGATGTTGACGTGGGTGAAACTCTCGTATCTCAGCCGTCCAAAAGCGGGCTCATGATCCGAGGATCACTAATAAAAGTCGGACTTCAAACAATATCTTGCATTAGAGAAATACTTTATGCAACAGTTTGGGCAACGTCGTCGTTATTTTTTATTTTTTTTGAGTGACTCTCAAGTCAATTTATTTTTGGGTGAGAGTCACGCCGTCATATGACGTGGTAATTCATATTTAAATATGTATTATTTATTTATTTTATTTAACTCTTATATCACGTCATATTTATACGAAACTCAAATCAAAGTTAAAGAGATATTGAGACCCACTTAAATTTCTTTTCAAAAAATAATAAATAAAAAATAACTTTGTGGGAGGTCGACGTTTGCTGAAAGCATTTTTCCTTGCATTGTATGCTGACGTAAACAAAGTAACTTTAATTAATAAATGATTTGACAAGTTTAGTCCCTGGTGCGGAATGACAGATTATGACATTGCATACCTAAATGGGCTCCATTAATATGATTAGCTCATGCACCTCGAAGAGAGAGATAATTAACAACTCAATACTTGGATTAAATTTTAGGGTTGGTTTTACAAATATACCCCTATAAAAATTACATGATTACTCCTTTTTACCAATCCGTTTACTTGTCCACCTTGTAATATGCAAATATGTTTGAATTTGTCATTGCCCTACCAAAACATCTCCTTAACTAGTACATGAACATGTCCATAGAATATCCTAACAAAGATCCGACGGTGACTAACCTAAAAGGTAATTTAGAGACTATGTTTGCATAATAAAGTCATGTAATCAATAAGTTACGAAATGTTCCATCTAACAGTAACAACGTTTCAAGTCTAGTTGTAATTTTGGATTGAGTAATGATATCATTATACGACACCCGTCCTTATTGATCAAAAAATGAGGTGAAATGATCATTTTCACGTGAAAAATGACACACGTATTAGATCTGTACGACTCATTTTTTTACACATTAAATACGAAATGTATTCGACGAGAAATCACATGACTTAAATATTTTACATATCAATGAAATATTTGATATGGGATTGTTTGGTTGAGTGCATATCATTAAAATATTTTGCATGATTAAAATATTTTATATATGAACGAAATATTTGGTATAGAATTGAAATATTTTATTAAATTTTTTTAACAAAATATATTATTTATATAATAAAATATTATTTCTACAAAATAATTTATTAATTTATTTATGTAGTCAAATAAAATATTTCGTTAATAGAACAAATTATTTTTTTATATAGTAAAATATTATTTTTAAAAATATTTTTATTAACTTATTTTTGTAGTCAAATAAAATATTTTATTCATATAATAAATATTTTATTCTTATAACAAAATATTTATATTTATATATAAAATATTTTAGTTCAAAAAAATACTTTACTCTTACATTTTATTCGTGCGAAATTTGTCATTTTATTTACTTTTTAAGACAACGGACGATGATGTTACATAGTGACATAATTTTATGAACTATATTCAATACATAAAGTATTATTCTTTTATGTTTACACTTAATTATTATCTATATTAAAAGATTCCTTTTGATCAACTCTATATTAAAAAGGAACTGCGGTTATTATCTTTACTAGATTCAAATACCCGCCCAGCACCCTCCTTACATCCCGGCATCAAAAACGTGTAGGGTGCCCATTTTAGCGCAAGCAGCTCGTGGACGGCGTGGGTTCTTCCCATCTGGGCTGGCCTTTTACCCACCTGTGCGGTGGACCCCGTAAGGACACAGCGGAGGAAGCACTTGACCAGGGCCGTCCGATCAGGGCTCCATTCGTGCCCACCTGAGGCCCAGTGGGGCAGGCGCGTGGGAAAGACGGAGGACATATTCGGTGATAATCGAAGATGCGGGGATATTTCCATCGACTAACATATAAAATGCCAGAAAAGCTGCCTTTGATGTACGTATGCTTTAGAGACGGGTTTGCTAGACGTCCGAAACGCACATCCGAATATTAAACATTTTTTTTCCAGAATTGCCCTGGCCTTTAGCAACAATTGTGTCCCAGCACAGCATAAAAGGCCCTCTCTCCCCTACGCCCTCCTCTCTCTCTCTCTCTGCACGCCCTCCTCCTTCCTCCTCTCTCCTCTCCCCTCTCCCCTCTCCGGCTTGTTGGGGTTGCGGAGGCGGAGGAGTCCGAGAGGGGGGGGAGCTGTTCCTTCCTCCCCTGCGGCGCCCGTTTGGTTTTATATCTGGTTGATAGGGGGGGCGGCGATTGCATCGGAGGGGGAATCAGCAGAGGTATGCAGGCAGATCAGACGGTCATAAGCTTGAGGCCTGGGGGCGGCGGCGGCGGCGGCAACCGAGGCAGGCTCCTTGCTCCCCGCTTCGACTCCGCCGCGCTCGGGTTGTCGTCGTCGTCCGATCTCCCGCTTCTCCGGCCTCATGGCGGTGGCGGCCCGGTGGTGTTCAAGGTGAGCTGGGAGCTGGGGCCTTCTCTCTCTGCACGTATATGCAGATCTATGCTCTGGATGGACCCGACTGGCATTCTTTTTGGATTTTCCCTTTTGGATTACGTTTTATGTTGTCTTTTCTTCGAATGGGTCGAAGGGGTGGATCGTCCTGGGGAACTCGGGATTTGTGAGCGGGACCGTCAATAACCAATCCTATTTTTTGGGTTTTGTTGTCTTTTTGTTTTCTAAAAATTTTGGACTTTTGGTGATTTGCTTGGATATTCCTTCATGGCATGCTCAATTATTCGGTATGTGAATCCTTGTCTTTATCATGCCGAGTGGGCGATTGTGATCAAGATATCAAAGATTTGCTTTTTACGTGTTTTGGCTGCATGAGAAAAGAATTGTGGGATTCCCAAATTCGGGAAAGGTTGGAGTTTGTTTGTAAAGTAACTTCCTTATGGGGAGTGTTTATTTCTAATTAATCGGGTAGTTCCTAATTTCCTATAGAGTTGAGACTTAGAGGATTTAATGTGGGGCCGTGGAGTTGCAGATTGTGAGGTATTGTGTGTTGTTTCTGTATATTATTTTCCTTTTGTAATGTAGTGTATGAGAACAAATTCGTCCTTCTACATTAGTGTATCAGAATTTAATCAAGCATATATTCTTCAAGAGAAGGTTGTTGGTCTCCACCAGAGCACAGCTATTGGATCAACTGACATAACTGATACATGGGAGCCTTTGGAGGAAGGGCTACTTCCACTTGAAACTACGACGCATGTTTTCCTTGATCACAATAACTTTGTCGAAGGAGGTGCTGGATACTTCTTCTGTTGGTGAAGCCACTTGTTGAATTTGACGATGAGGGAGAAGGTTCATCTTATGGTAACAGCAGAGGCCATGGTGGTCGAAACAGGGGAAGGGGCAGAGGCAATGCTAATATAGCCAGTGATGATGGAGGTTGGAACAACATGGATCGGGGATATGGCAGGGGTGGTTGGGGTCGTCGCAGAGGGCATAGTTTACGTGGCCGTGGACGAGGTGTTTATGGGGGCCGTGGTAATTATCAACAAGAACCTGGTGATAACCCACTTTCAAAAAAAAAATAAAATCTTACACGCCCTTTTTAGTTCATACCAAAAAAAATAGTGGCAACTTTTCACTTTTCACTTTTCACAGCTAAAATGTTTTCAATGAAATGTCGCAATTGTGTAAAGTTGTGTGTTTACTAGTAGTTTGTCTGATTCTGAATTGCTTTGAATTGTGAATTGGCAAGCAAGTTGTGCCCTTTAATGAATTATATATCGTATGTGTCATTGAGTTTCTTCTTGGTCCTGGGTGAAGGCTTTGGGCAAATGAAAATTCAATATGTGTTCATTATTTTTCTTGGGATGTCAGTCTCTGAGAAGTTTTGTATATAATAAACATGTTACGGTTTGGCTCACTACTGAATATGACCTTGATGCAATCAGCCACTAAGAAGTGTTTTTCTTTTTGTTTAGACTTTTTTTGTTTATTACAGTATTTGGTTTTCTCTAAACAGGGGCATTTTGACTTTTATTGCATCTAGATCAGGCTACATCAATGTTGTCACGATTAGGGTATAAACAGTACTCCAATTTTCCAATTTCCAATCCATTTCTAACGTGTTGGAAATGGATACTCTAACATGCAAAAGACAAACTCTTCTCTTTAAGGGTTCCAAAATGGAACTTGTCAATAATATAATGAATGTGGTAGCAGAAGCACTTATTTCTGCATCTGCCTTTCAATATATATATATATTCTGATAAAACATTATTCTAGTATCATATATAGTAAATATTAATTATATTCTTCTCTCCTTCATGAGAGTCTACGACTGAGACCTAGGACTTGCTATTTTGGCTCCAAATCAAATGGTTTGGTCACCTATCCTTTAGTTGGATAAAGGATGGTTTTTTGTTTTTGGATGCACATTGTAACGTGATAGACATCATAGTGCATGCACTAGTTGTTGCATGCATTGTGCACCATGTGATAGGTGGCAATGCATGTTGCACAAACTTGCAGGGAGCAATCCATGCGAAGAGAAGAAACAGAAATGGATATGCCCATTTCCATTTCTGTTTCCGATTGTAAGTTGGAAATGGAAACATGCATTTTGATTTCCGCTTCTGCGTCCAATAGTCCATATAGGAAATGGAAGGAAACATTTATTCCATTTCCATCTCCAACCCTACCTTCCATTTCCATCTCCAACCCTTTTACAGCCATAGTTGCAATGCTCACCTTAGGAAGCAGATGCCGTGTTTCCAAGCCAAGCAGGGCTGAAATGGCAAGGAGTGGTGTAGGGGGTGCCATGCCCTTCCACGTTTACCTAGGTCTGGCATGATTTTTCAGGAGATATTAGTTGGCATATTCCTTGCTAGTACATTGCAAATATCTATATATTCTATTAGATTTTAGGTTTTGTTGTTCTATGATAAAGTTTCATGTTCCAACAAGATGCTTTCATCAGGCAACTCCTGTTGTGCTATCTTTCTTGCCTGTGATGATTCTTTATGATCATAATACTCTTCTTTGAATTTTCTGGTTTACATTATATAAATAAATATATGTGCATAATATGTGGCATTTTTTCCCATAAATCTTAGCATGCTAGATTGATGTTCCTTCTTTTCAGACAGGAGATTTGCGATTTGAAGTCCGTGAACGGATTCAGTATACCCGGGATCAGCTGCTACAACTCCGCGAGGTTTGAGTCACTTGTTGTTTATCAGTGCTTTTTGTGGCATGTCATAGAGGATTTACATTTTTTTGTTTGCAATTGCAAAAAAGTCCTTTTGCATGATCGCTTGAATGCCTGCATGTTATGTTTAGCATTCTATTTTCATGACATCAGTGGTTCATTATTTCCTTTCATCTACTATGTCTGATAATGTGATTGTTAGGTTTCTGTATTATTTGTCATATGCATTTTTCTATTTATTTTTGTCCTCGACATCAGTTTATTTCCATATATCGTCAAACAACATAAGGCATGGAATGCAGAATTGGCCAATCCCGATCTGGATTGGCTGATTCAACTTGGATCGGCCCACCAAAACAGATCTCACCTAGAGACTTTTTAAAAAAATATATAAAAAGTATTTAAAATTAGTCTGACTCAGTCTGAATCGGCCCAACTTGGACCAAACTCAGCCATATTACATGTGAATCGGTTAATTCTTTTATGAATCAGCTGATCTTGGGTGACTAGGGTTTGATTAAAGAGTACTAAAGTTTATAAAATGTCCTACATAGTTTTATATTTGTTTAAATATATTTTTTAATTTATAAATATATAAAAAATCCTTTTTCTTTGTGTAAGCACTTTTTTTTGGATCGGCTGATTCAGCCGATCTGATCCGGTCCAGATCAGGCCAGGATTGGGCATACCCGATCCGATCCTGCCTTCCCCTTCCTATTTGGAGCTTTTGACTGTGTAAATGCTATATCGAGTATTTGCGTTTTTTTATTTTTATTTTTTGCTCCATGCAGGTTGCTGATGTTCCAGAGGATATCTTGAATGCTAAAAAGGAGCTGGAGACTGACCTTTTTGGTGAAGAGCAAACGTGGGCCCACAGCAATGTTCCTGTGAGTTTCTTTGCTATTCTTATGGAAGCTGCAAATCCTTTAGATGAGTTTGACTTATGCTTACTTGAGGTGATTTTGGAGTTACACCCTTGCTATTTTGGAGATTGTTGTGTGACTTTTTTTTTGTATTTTCAAAGGCTTGTGACATGTGGACATTATTTTGGGTCATTGGCTTCTTGATATGCATGCTAATATATTTACATCTCTCTTTAAATGTTCCTCTTAGTTGCAAGCTCAACTGCAAAGCCGATACTCTGAACCTGACAATCGTGATTGGCGTGGCCGATCTGGCCAATTACCACCAACAGGAGAAGAGAGGTCATGGGAGACTCTCCGTGAAAACAAGGAGTCTGTTAATTTGAGGTCTCAAGAGTCTAGTCAAACTATCAAGTTGGACCAACTGAGTGCAAAGTTTTCTTCAAAAGTTCAAGTCTCCACAACTCAAGGGGTAATTTTCTGAACTACAATTAGCATTTTTCAGAATATTTCTGATCTATGTTGTTCTTTTTAATACTTTCCAGATCGCCTTCAAAAAATTTTTCCACGTGGATGCATTAGCATTTCTTTGAATGATGTGTTTTCTGTAGAGTTTTTTCTTTTTCATATGATGAACTTAAAACTTTTTGTTGCCACTCGCATGTGAATAAGCTGGTTTGTGGGGGTGTGGGTCGCAATTAATGCAAACATTTTTGTTGTTGGTTATATGAAATGTACAAGTAAAATGTGGTGGTTTGCTTCCTTTTTGATAGATATGGTTCTTTGCATTTGTTTTTCATATAGCAAAACTCTTTTGTCTTATACAAATACTGCATAGAAGTAGGAACACCATTCCAGGTTGCAGCTTTGTTATTGAACTTCTCAATTCTGCATACTTAAGAGAAATATGTATCACTTCTTTCAGCTTCTCAAAGTAGCTTATGCTTGATGTTTCTGAGAATTTATTCTTTGGTATTTTATCCTATTATCTCGTTACACATTGCACGTAGTGAGATCGACTATGGTTACTGCTTATGGTGTTATTCATTTGAAATTCATGATTCACTCCAAGTTTGGATTTCTGATTCAGTCTTATCTCATGCTTTGTGTTAAAGGAAAATGGACCCCATGCTTTGGATCAATGTCTTATCAACATGAGATTCTTTTTGCATTCTAAGATTTTGTTTGCTTCACTGTGAATAACATTGTTGCATATAAGTCTGAGTCACAGCTTAGGTTAGAGTTTTCTTGGGGATTTTTGTATATAAGTCCCCACAAATATAGTGAATTGCCGATTAGTCCAGTTACAACTATTTCCTTGTGAGTCCTTATAATTTTTGCCCTCACACTAAAAAATCCATGTGGTTTGCATTCATCAAGAAAAGAGAATATTTCGTGGAATATTCCATCTGGAGGTGATAAAACATTGAAAAAGACTAAAGTACCCCCCTAAATGTGGGCCCCCTACACACACACACACTCTCTCCACCACAATCGCCTCCCCCATCTGAAAACCCTAGTCGGTCTCCGTCCTCGTCCACCACCGCCATCACCGACAACCATCGGTCTCCGCCCCATTGCCTATGTAGTCAAAGGTGTGCCTAGGCGCTGAGGCGAGGTGGTGATTGCTCGCCTCATCTCGCCCCGCCCTGTCTCGCCTCACTCTGACCACAGTTTGTCTCACTCTCTCTATCTCACATGGACACACAAAATTTAGTTTTTGATGGTGGTCTGTCTCACTTTCTCTCTGCCGATAGGATTTATTATTTTTTTTTAATTTCTTCTCTTTCAGAATGTGAGAGATTACATTTTGACTCAACAAAATTTGTTTTACGTGAGTTATATGAATTTATTAGTTTCTTCATTATTGGTATCTTCGTAGTTGTAATTTGGTTTGTCAAATTCTATGTGAATTTAGTGAGTCATAATAATTTGAATCATAAGATCGAATGAATTTAGGAAATTTATTGACTTTATATAAACAATTTTGTGATATTTAGACATATAGTTTATTTTTTGAATTATATATACATATATTGAATAAAATCTCACCTCAAACGCCTTAAATGCCTAGGCGATCGCATGGGCGTTTGAGGCATGACACGACCCCCTGGTCGCCTCACGTCTCAGACTACATAGCCCATTGCCTTCTTTGTCGACACCGGCCACCCATGACGCTGGCTACCCACATGAGGAGGCAGAGGAGGGACTCTAGTTGGTTCCGAGTCATGGAGTCGCCGAAGAAGGCAAGGTGGTGGCTGCGGAGGAGGTGGAGGAAGGCAATGGCGTCAAAGGGGGGTAGAGTGGTTTTTATCTTGCTCTTGCTTCGACTCTGGGCAGCAAAAGGTCGGGCTGCTGGAGAGAGAGAGAGAGAGAGAGAGAGAGAGAGAGAGAGAGAGAGCACCCCCTTCTTCCTCCTCTTAAACCCTTGCCCAAACCCCATTGCGTAGAGAGAGAGAGAGAGAGAGAGAGAGAGAGAGAGAGCACCCCCTTCTTCCTCCTCTTAAACCCTTGCCCAAACCCCATTGCGTCGCCTCCTGCTTCCTCCCGCCCACCACGCCCTCTTCACCTTCCCTTCTGAAACCCTAGCCACCACCATAGCCCCTTCTTCCTCCACTCTCTCAATCGCAGCAGCAAGGACGCCTCCACCACCGAGCACCACCCCCTGCAAGTGCCACTAGACCGTCGTCGCCGCCTCCCCTGCCACCCCTTCCCTTTCATCTATCGCTGCTAGGGAGATCGCCATCACCACCGCCTCATCTTGCCATCTCCCCCACTGTAGCCGCAAGGAGGAACCAACCTGCCAGCCCCTTCACGTTGGTCCTCCCTTCTACCGCCCACTGCAACCATGGACGACAACCCTAGGACAACGTTGAGCGCCGCCAACGTTTGCCGACGTGCCTTCACTGCCTTGCCCCTCCATGCTCCCCTCCCCCATGTCTGTCTTTCTCTCTCTGATCACAGGATCACCTGTGTCATCGCCAGCATCGCGCTGCTGGCACAATGCCGTCGCCATCTCCATGTCGTCCGGCGGGGACAGAAACCCCCTCTCCCCTTTCTCTCTCTCCCCGGCCCCATTCTTTTGTTGTTCGGCAGAGGTGTCCCTATGGGCTGGAACGCTTCTCTCCCTCACACACTCTCTCTCTTCCCACTTCTCTCCCTCTCCCCTCCCCTATTCTCTGGCAGCCGATCGATGGTGCCACCCCCCGTTCCTCTCTTCCTTGGCAACCCCCCCTGTCCTTCTCCCCCTCTGGCAACCCCCCCACCCCACCCCACCGCCGGACGCCACCCTCGACGGCGGGGACATCTCCTCCATCGCCCTTAGCTTGCTCTCTCAGTCTCTCTCGACTAACTAGGGTTAATTTCATCTTTTGCTTTTCTTGGGTCAAGTTAACTATTGTTTGGTTAACTTTCATCGGACGAAATGAATGGCTCTCTCTCTAGACTAAACAAGGTAATTTCGTCTTTTGCTTTTCTTGGGTCAAGTTAACCATAGTTTGGTTAACTTTCGTCGGACGAAATGAACGATAGGGACTTCAGCACAACGGCGAAGATTGTAAGGGCTTACAGGGAAATAGTTGTAACATAGGGACTAATCAACAATTCACTAAGTTTGTAGGGACTTATATGCAAAAATCTTTTTTATATACTTATTATTTGAACACAGATCAGTAGTTGCAGGCTAGGAATGTATATTTTGGGGTAAGGGAGGGTATGCTGTAATTTTGCCTTTTGCATGGTAGGTGATCATTGTAAATTTTTTGGGTTCTCGGAACTTTGGACGGTTGAATTGCAATTTGCTACCTACCCGTGATCTTGCACAAATTCACCTTTCTGATAAATGGAAAAAGAAAGAAATCGCTGAGTAGGGACTGTTTGGAAATGTGGATAGTGTCTTTTGAATATGAGAAAGAATATTGCACAAGGAATTTATATCCAAAGGTTTCAACAACTTACTAGTTGGTTTTAATGTTTGCTTTAATTGTGCCGAGGATTTGTGTGTTTAATTCCACACCATTTGGTCCTGCATCTTTAGGCCAATGCTTTGAAAAAGCAGTAGAGCACAACCTGCGAAATTTGCTCTTACCATTTCCAATTAAATTGTGTGCCCATGACATTTGATTGGAATAGCATATTTGGATGGATGCATTCATTCATTCATTCATCTCAAAGCACTGTACAACAGGGATGCACTTGTTTTAGAGACTGGTCCTTGGCTTCTAATTTTCTATTGATATGGATTTGGAATGCTGTCATTGGATTAATTAAGTTGTACATGGGTTCAACTTTCATCGAGTATTTTTTTATGCTTGTTTGACAATTTGGAAATGAATGTTTACTATGAATCCTAGAATCTTCTGCAAGGAAACTTGAATGGATCGATTGCTTCATTCATTTGTAATCATGCTGGGGAATGGGCTAAACTCTTATGTGAATGTTTCCTCCTCCCCTTTTTGGCTTTTGGGAGGAGTTTGAGAGACACCATCTTGGTGTCCTCATCTATAGAACGACTTCTGTTACATGTCCCTTTCATATGCTTGTACATTTTTCTCTTTTTTACTTTAATACAGATCATGGTGCAATCCACTTCCAAAAAACTGACTTCCTTCTTAATCAGTGCTCCAATAGGTGGTTCTAGCTATTTAAATTGCTGGATAGGAGAGGTTGAGCATAAAGTCTGGAGATTACTCAGATTAGATAGAGTACAACCAATTGCAAGCTGTATTCTGTCAGTCTGGTTTTGTCAATAATCGTGATTGGCTTTACATGTGTGTTTTGCTGGTCCCTTGCCCTACAGAAAATTGGTTGTTGACAACAGTAACAAGAGACTTCCTAAAGTTCTCTCCGTGCCTAACCTCCTACTGGCACTGGTTGGCAAGTAGTTGTATAGAATAAGTGCTTTGGTTGCACTTTTAATGGGAAATTTCATATGACTTATCATTGTTTTGAAGCCACTGTGAAAGCGATGCCTAGACAGTGAGACAACCAAGGCACCTCGGCAAGCGTGAAAGACAGGTGCTTGCCTTGGCATATGTTTGTATACCTTCATGCCTTGTTTGGCAACCCCGCTGCCTTGAGAAGGAAAGTGGGTCGCTTTTCTGTCAACTGTTTCTTTGTAACTCTTGTATCATGTGATGGTACTTTGGTGATCTACTCTGGGATGCAAGTGGGAGATGGGAGTGCCCAAAGTGAATACATTCATTTGTCTTCTCTGACCTAACAATTCCACAGTGTTTTAGTTTGGCTTCTGCAGAGAGAGAAAAAGAAGAGGAAAGACGAGTAATTTCTTTTTCTTTTCACTTTTTCTTGTTATTGTTTCTATCCTGATTCTTCCTTCCATCTTTTGATGAAGCTTTTCTTTGTCATCCATTAACTTTTGATCCCTTTAACCCTTAATTTTCCCCACTTCCTTCCCAGAGGACCTGTTAATTTAAAGATTAAATTTGTAAGTCCATATGCTAATGCCATGTTAACTTGGAGGCAAGGGTTTGAGAATATCCTTGTTCACCAAGGTTTGCAGAATCGGATCATTATGGGAAGGATCGCTCGATCTGATCGGTTTTTGGGTGAACTGATCCGATCCCAAGCCGGTTTTTCTCGATCCTTCACTGGGAGCGGCCGGATCGGTTGAGATCGGCTTGACTCGGCCAGGATCGGGTCGGATCGCCCAATCCCACCCGGTTCCGGGCGATCCCCATGGTTGGTGTGGACTGATCCCAGGCTTTGTTTAAAAAAAAAAACAGAGAGGGGAGAAGTAGAAGAACAATCGACGACGACGAAGAAGGTCGAAGAAGAAGAAGAAAAAGAAGATGAAGAGGAAAATACTTATGCTCCCCGCCACCGGTACCTCCTCCTCCTTGTCCTCCTCATCCTCGTACTTGTGATCGGCCTCTCTCGGAAGAAGAAGAAGAACAACAAGAAGAAGAAGACACGGCACCGATGCCACCATGGTGACCCGCTGCTGCCGTTGACCTCCTCCTCCTCCCCCGCCTCCTCTGCCTTTGTTCTCCTGCAAAAGGTAAAGTGGAGAGAAGAAAGGACTCGACTGTCGAGTATTGAAAAAGTATAGTGAGGAAAAAAATGTAAAATAGTAAAATGAATAGGCATTTATATAAAAACCCTGTAAAACCGCACATATACTTGGGCTCGGCCAGGAATTGGGATCGCTTTGGGATCAGCCCGGGATCGGTCTTGGATCGGCCGATCCCACTGATCTGGATTGGTTTTGGACCGGCCGATCCGATCCCAATACCCGAGTCTGCCTTCCTTGTTGTTCATGCCTAAAAAGTCACTTCAAAAACAACATTTCACTTCATCAAGCTAACCTTTCTAATCTACAGCAAAAGATTAAACCTTTAAAAAGTAAACAATAATGACTTGTTTGGATAACTGACATGGCAAGAATTAAACATTGCATAAATTAGATATTATTCATATAGGTACAACACTATGCTATGCTTTGCTCATATGTTTCGCCTGGTCCTCTAGATGGTAAGATGGTAGGTTGCCTTGTTGCTCATGTTTTGCTGCCTTCACATCTTTGTTGATGATAGTTGGTGCCACATTTTTCAAAACCTTTGGTCTCCTAGATCTCTCATCATCTGATCAGGGCCACTGGGCATGTAGCTTGATTGGTTGGTTGTGGGGGACCATTTCCATTATCTATAAAAGATTAAAAGATGCAGATGAACCCAAATAAAATGTAGGCATGGGAATGTGTTAATTGATTGTGTCGAGGATGGGTTTGACCGTTACCAATAGATATAACATTGCCCCCGATTTGTAAATCTTCAACCGTATTATGAATGGAATCCTGAGCTGCATTGGTTGATGTGTCAATTGAAGTCCTTCTAATCTCAAGGAAAAGTCCCCAAGACATGAATGTGGGCAATTGTGCTGTGAGGTTCAGAGAGTTGGGTGGTGGACATGAAAATTTGTCAATGACAGCTAATGAAGATGGTTCAGAGGATATGCGGCTTCGTTAAACAATAAAAGATGATACAGGGGGAGGTCTATGTTTGTTACCAATCAATATACTTGTACAATCAAAAATAAGAATGCTGAGGTGTGACACTTTCTGCCACACGATTTACCACGTTTATTTCTTACTGTCCGATTTGGAAAGTGGATGGTGGGAAAAGCGAAACTCAACTCTGGATCACCAAACTTAAGTTTGGGCCCTACCTCATCTTGGCCATCCAATCTCAAGATCGGATGGCAGAGATGAAAGTGGCAAATTGGGTGGCAAAAAGTGCGGTACCATAGAATTCA
Source organism: Amorphophallus konjac (assembly GCA_022559845.1). Taxonomy (NCBI): domain Eukaryota; kingdom Viridiplantae; phylum Streptophyta; class Magnoliopsida; order Alismatales; family Araceae; genus Amorphophallus; species Amorphophallus konjac. The sequence goes on along the minus strand of JAHNEJ010003418.1, from coordinate 59,524 downwards.
TCTTCTTCTCATAAAATAATACTCTCCCTTGTCTAATTTGGCTATTGGAAAATTGAGATAGATCTGGTTAAGTTAACCCATTCTTGTAGGTTGTTCATTTCCCCTCAGAGTAAAAGTAGGTTTGGTAAGTTATTGCTGGATCTGGTAAAACTTTCAGGTCAGGGCAATCCACAGCAATGTTGAACACAACATCCCGGTTTTTCTATATGACATGGGTTCAAATGCTGCATCACTCACTTGTGGGGCATATGCAAAAGGCCCTTCTTGCCAGATATGTTTCTATCTTGTTTGGGTTAACATCCTTAAGAGGGATGTCATCATCCGATAATTGGAAAAAGGTTTTGTAGCTGAGATGAAACCAACCAACATGAATGGACATTTGCAGGTCATGACCATTATCGTCCATGATCAAGTCTACTGATGAAAATGGTATTGGTCAGTTTGGATTGGGATCTGTGGAGTATACATGGTGCCAATTAAGAGGACACTTACTTCTGGGAGGTGATGCAAGACAAGGCCACTGATTCAGCATGGAATAATACCTCCTGTGCCACATGTGGTGCAGTCCTTTTTTTTTTGTTTTTGAGATCAGCCCCAATCCAGCCTACACGTCCGTTCCTTCCGATCTTTGATCGGATGACTGAAAAAAAGGAAGATGTGACACCCTAAATGGGCCAAAAGTCTTTTGCCCATTATTTTGGGCAAACAGGGGTGTCTAATCTTCTTTTTTAAATTTTTTTACAACTGTGCGATCCCTGTAGGTCAGATTGAGACCGACTTGAAAAAAAATGTTTTTTTGTGGGCTGCACCCATGCGGCACAGCATGTTGGACTCTTTAGCATGATCAAAAGGACACTATTAATAAAGGTGGATAGAACCTCTCAATTTTGAAGACCTTTGTGTTCTATCGCTTGGGGAAAATATTAAGTTTGCCGGTGTTAATGTGTCATCAGTCCAATCCCAAAGTCTAATAGTTAAGGACTGTTACAGGATATGTGGTGTCCATAATACAGATCTATTCATGCGTGGAATACACAGTTGAGCATTTATGATCTACCTGTCAGCCTCCTTGATTAGGTATTGTGCACTTCCAAAAAAAATTCTTGGTATTGTGTATTTCAAATAAGCGTTGATGGTGTATTCAATCTATTGTTCCATATATGCTATTCTCATTACTTAATGACTAGATAAAACTAGTGAACTATTTCAGGAGCTGGTATTATGAGTCTATGACACTAAACATTGGGCTCTGGACAAGGAGAAATTGCCTGTCAGGAAAATTATTCAAGTCATGTGGATAATTTAATATGGACCTAAAGTAAATTTCAATATAAAAGGTGAAACTTGGCCCTCTTGATGTTGGGTGAATTTTATGAAGGACTCCTGATCTTTTGTCTTTCCCCCCCCTGGGGGGGGGTGTTAAAATGAGGGGTGGGATATACCACCTTGGGATCAAGGTTTTAAAGGGTAGCAGTCAGTCTCCATATCAGCATGCCAAAATAGGATCTGGTGCTGCCGATCACAAAGAAGAAAAACTCAAATGATCAAAAAGAGGCAAGTCTGTTAATATTTTCCCTGATCAGCATAAAATTGGGAGAAGGGGTGGGAATCTATTGGGCACGTACTTCTTTGATGCTGGAATCCTGGGATGGGCTGTGGAAAGCTTGGTATGGAGAACCCAAAATCTAAAGCAATCAATCTCAGGGAACCCAAATATCTTTGTACGGAAGTGAGGTCTTTCTCTCGGTTTCCCCCTTTGGGCAGCATCCAATAGAGGAAAAGTGGTAATTTTATTAGAGGACTATCAAAGGTGCATTAGTTTGTTTATCTCACTGTATACGATGTTTGCTTTGTTGGAGGGTCAATAGCAGCCACGCTGTTGTGGCAGAGAGCATCTTTTTGTATAGGGATTTTTTGGGAAACTTATTGACGGTACTTGTACATCCCTTCTTGTTACACTTCAATACAGTGTGGTACTACCCACTTTCAAAAAAAGAAAAGCGGCAAAGAGTGGATTTCTCCAATATTTCATCTGAGTGAAATGATTTTACATATTTGGGCCGACGTTGTTGGTCAGTCTGGGTATGTTAATGAAGACAATGGTCCCACTCTAGGTGATGATGCAAGGCAAGGTGAGCTGAGGACTCGCCTTACCGTATGTTCGCCTCACTCAACTAGTCATCTCATAGATCTCAAATGTTTGTATTTTCCTTTTATTTTAGCTATGTGATACTGTTTCTTCTTATTCTTAATTATTCCAAATGGCTAATGCCCTTTTATCAATGTCTAGTGCACTTTTTCTTTTGCATGTTGTCACATTTTTCCCTTTCTCGATGATTCTTAAGACCATCTAATGCTTATGTGAGTGCTTGTATACAAGGGCTTTACACATAGGACATGATCAATGTTTCTCAGAGCCTTATAAATCATTGTCTTGGTCTCCTACAATCATTTTCTTCCTTCATACTAATCCAAGGGAATATAATACATCGCCTCATGCCTAGGTGCTTGCCTAGGCATTTGAGACTGAGGCGAGCTGCTGGTCACTCTGCTCGTCTTTCGCCTTTAACTATGTATCAGTCTGGCGAACCTGTCACTGTTATCATTGATCCATGAAAACACGAGATTTTCCACTTACTCAAAACAGGAGTGCATATGGTAGCTACAGTATAGATGGGATCATATCCATTATGGAAACAAGTATGATTATCCATTAGTCTTTTGAGATTTGACCTGAGTATGAGATCATATCATATCTGGCATGGGATAGGCTGTGGATGCAGAAAGAGTATATTTGCCTTTTGGATGATCTGGCTAACATGGTCTGCCAATGAGAGAGAATAAAGAAAAAAGCGAGGTGGGGGTTTGGGGAGATGGAGGGTGCCATGTTACCCCTCCAATTAGGAAGGTTGACTATTTTGCCAATGATTTATGTATTATTTGTGTTTATTTCCTACTTTCAGCTCTGATTGCTTCTATCCATGTTTGATTCAGGTAGGACCTACTCCAGCTCTCATTAAAGCTGAAGTTCCATGGTCTGCTCGAAGGGGCACTCTTACTGAAAAGGAAAGGGTCTTAAAGACGGTGAAAGGGTAATTCCCAATATATAACTTACACAGCTGCAAATTATATCTTTCTTGATAAAAAGCTGGTAGTTTCTTACTTGAGCGTTTCCTCAACTATTCATGTGTGTTATTTGAAATAGGTCTTCACTTGTGTTTCAAAAGTTTTTGTTGCTTTATAAATAATTTATTGTGTATCTCTATAATCAGATAATTCTACCCAAACAAAGTAAACAATGAAAACTTCTTCATGCAGGATATTAAACAAGCTCACGCCAGAGAAGTTTGATGTCCTTAAAGGCCAACTTATTGACTCCGGAATCACAACACCAGATATTTTGAAGGTTTCTCTGTTTTTATAATTGGTAACAATCTTTATTTACAAGAGGCTTATAATGTACTGACTATGTTGGGTCGATTGAAATTGATGATGCAGGGAGTCATTACACTGATATTTGATAAGGCAGTGTTGGAGCCCACTTTTTGCCCCATGTATGCTCAACTTTGTTCTGATCTGAATGAAAAGCTTCCTCCATTTCCTTCTGAGGAACCAGGTGGCAAAGAGATTACATTCAAGCGTGTTCTCCTTAATAACTGCCAGGAAGCTTTTGAAGGGGCCGACAACCTCAGGGCTGAAATTAGAAAATTAACTGATCCAGATCAAGAACTGGAACGTAGGGATAAAGAGAGGATGGTGAAGCTTCGTACTCTGGGAAACATCCGTCTTATAGGGGAGCTGTTAAAGCAAAAAATGGTGCCAGAGAAGATTGTCCATCATATTGTTCAGGTTCCTCTTCTTCCCTCTTTCGTGTTTGGCAATTTTAATTGTTCATCATATCGTTCAGCTTCCTTTCTCCTCCACTTTTGTGTTTGGCAAATTTAATATATTCTTACTTATCTGATGTGCCATGCCTAGCAGGAACTGTTGGGACATGACAGCAAGACTTGCCCTGATGAAGAAAATGTGGAAGCTATCTGTCAGTTCTTTAAGACTATTGGCAAGCAGTTGGATGAAAGTCCCAAGTCCCGTCGAATCAATGATCTCTATTTCAACCGACTTAAGGAGCTGACCGCAATTCCTCAACTTGAACCACGACTGAAATTTATGGTCCGGGATGCCCTTGATCTGCGTGCAAACAACTGGGTCCCCAGGAGGGAAGAGGTAAGATTCATCATCTTTGCTTTTAACCAGATATTCTTGGGATTTTGTCTGCTAGACAACTGAGCAGAACCTTCTCAGAATTATAAGTGGTCTATAATTTCGTAGAAATTTGTGAAACAGATTCAGTAACACGAAGAACATGGGTGATTACCTTTGTTTCATGTCCTGGCAGCATTTCTTCAATATTTTTGTCAAAAGATTGTTTCTGATGAAGGTTGTATGGCCTTCAACATTTTTTGTATTTTTGATTAACAGGTGAAGGCTAAGACCATTAACGAGATCCATTCTGAGGCTGAGAAAAATCTGGGGCTGCGTCCAGGGTCCATTGCAGCCATGAGGAATGGTCGGGGGGGTGCCCCGGGGGGCCTCAGTCCTGGAGGCTTGCCTGTAAACCGGCCTGGTTCTGGAGGCATGATGCCTGGAATGCCCGGTTTGAGAAAGATGCCTGGGATGCCAGCTCCCGATGGTGACAATTGGGAAATTCCCCGAACTAGGTCCATGATGCCCAAGGGTGATGGGCAGCCACGCGTGCAGACTCCCTTGGTTGCCAAATCATCACCAATAAACACCCGGCTTTTGCCCCAAAGCAGTGGTGGTCTGATATCTGGTAAGACAAGTGCATTGTTGCAGGGTCCGGGGGGGCTTCCAGGCGGGACATCTAGCTTGCTCGTTGGTGCAGTTGGCGAGTCACCTCCACAAAGTGTTGCATCGACCAAACCAGTTGTTCCAGCACCTCCGGTGGCGCCAGTTACCAGCAAGCCATCGGCGGCGGCGGCGGCGGCGAGGCCAAAACCTGAGTTGCAGAAGAAGACGGTTTCCCTCTTGGAGGAGTATTTCGGTGTAGGCATTCTGAGTGAAGCAAAGGAATGCATCGAGGAGCTTAAGAGTCCTGAATACCACCCAGAGATTGTGAAGGAAGCAATATATCGTGCTCTTGATCGGAGCCCACCTTGTGTGGAGTCAATCGTCAAGCTCTTGGACTTCCTTTTTGTCAAGGAGGTGCTAACTGCAAGGGACATGGGGACTGGCTGTTTGCTCTTCGGATCAATGTTGGATGACATCGGAATTGACTTACCAAGAGCGCCCACCCTTTTTGGTGAGATAGCCGGAAAGCTGATCTTGGCCGGTGGGCTGGCGTTCAAGGGGGTGGAGGAAGTTTTGAAGAAAGTTGAGGATTCCAGGTTTCAAGCAGTAATATTTGATGCTGCGCTGAAAGCTGTTGAAGCAAGCCCATCCGGCCACGCCGTGTTAACGTCACAAGCAGCCGAAATCAATGCCTGCCGGAGCCTCCTTGCTTGAGTTTAGTTGTATTAGTAAGTCATTCACAGGTTTCTTCTTCGCACCACCATGTACCATTAGTAAAACACAACGTTCACTCCCGCTCTGTTTCTAGAATTTCTTCTTTTTTTTCCCCAAGGGAGTGGCCATTATGTCAAGTGCAGCAGTGAGAAACAGAGAATCCCATGAGTTTGTATATTTTTCTTTCTTTTTTTTCGAGATGACATGAGTGTCGATGATTGATTCAACAAGGGAAGAAAACCATATGTATTTTTCATTATGATCGTAAGCCATGTCCAAATCGGAATGATGTTGGACAATGCTTTATATAGAATTCAAGTCTTTTAACCTCCGCTTTGGTACGGGATTAAAATTGTCTCGGTCAAAGGTAGGTGGGTTTATATGTTCCTGGATTATACCTTTATGCTTTGGTAGGGTCTTGAGTTAAAATATCTCACCCTTCAAGGTGAGATAGGTTAAGATGATTTAACACAGTTTAAACTATTTTTAAGCGGATCATCTAAATCTGCTCTAACCAAAAAAAAAAAGGGATAAGTTTCATCGAAAAGTAACTTATTCTCGGGTTAAACCTCAAACAAAGCGGAGTCTAGGCCACCGTGTTGCTTTATATTGGATACAGTCCATTGTTTCTGGTCACGAAGCCTATGCCCCGCTTTGATAGCGGGTTAACCTCCTTCCGAGTTAACTCATCCGGTTTTAAATCATCTCACTCTTAACTCACTTTTGGTTTGAGAATAGGGCAGGGTTCCACTGATTCAGGACGTTGGAATTAGCTGCCCTCTCTTTTCTTCATCACCATCTGATCTTATTGCTCCAAACCTGACCAAGAGAGTGGCGGGTGAGTGTGTAGCAATATTACTCTTACACATGGATTAAAGGGGGAAAGTGGATACCTGGTGTTTGGACTACCTTGCCCTTCAGCGGTGAACGCTAGTGCATTCTCTCAGATCACTAGAGCGGTTTTGCGCGATGGGAGAGGGAGAGACGCCTCCCTCGCATGAGTTTTTTTTTGGTTTTTAAAGAACACCTTAATCTGACGGCGGGGCGTTAATTGGGACGTCATCGTCCTCTGCATCCTCAGTCTAAAATCTTGAACGGTCTTGTGTTGCCACTTCTGAGCTCCTGAGCAATGGCTTCAGCAGCCATATGTTGCTTGCCGTCCTGTAACCTGCAGCAAGTAAACAGGGTGATAAAGCGGGAAGTCATACAGGGACGACCCACCGATGCCATCCTAGCTTACATAAGAATGCAGGAGTCTGGCTTGTCGGGTGATAACTTCACATACCCACTCCTGCTGAGGGCAGCCTCTGAGCTTCCATCCTCACTTCTGGGAGCTGCTATCCATGCACAGACAATAAAAATTGGCTATTCTGACCACACCTTCGTGCAGACAGCTCTGCTGAACATGTACTCATCCCGCGGCGAAACAGACGATGCATGCTGCCTGTTCAAGACGATGCCCCACAGAGACCTGGTCGCCTGGAATTCCATGCTGGAGGCGTACGTTTGCCGTGGCCGGATGACTGAGGCCGTGGAGCTGTTTGACGCAATGCCGCTGAAGGACCAGGTCTCCTTCAACACCATGATTTCTGGGTTTGCAAAGACTGGGAGGGTGGACTGTGCGGAGATGGTTTTCAGTAAGAGTCCGGTGAGAGATACCGTCTCGTGGAACACGATGATCTCAGCCTACGTGAGAGCTGGACGGATAGCGTCTGCCCGCTGCCTGTTCGAGGAAATGCCGGAGAAGAACGTGGTGTCCTGGAACACGCTGATGGCGGGGTACGTACAGAGCCAACTCTATGCCGAGGCCCTAGAGCTCTTCCACCACATGAAAGCCAGAGGCTTTGAACCTAATCACCTGACCTTTGCCAGTATTCTCTCCGCGTGCGCAAACATGGGTTTGCTAGACACGGGAAAAGAAATCCACATCCAGGCAGGACAACTTGGGCTCGCCTGGAATCCCCACGTAGTTGCTTCGCTGATTGACATGTACGCGAAGTGCGGCAGCATACAGGGGTCTCTGGAGGTCTTCTACAAAGCTCCCCACAGGGACATCTTCTGCTGGAACGCCATGATGTCCGGGCTCGCCTTACACGGCCACGGCGCCGCGTGCATCAGACTGTTCGACGACATGCAGGCCAAAGGGATGAAGCCGGACGACGTGACCTTCGTCGGCCTCCTGAGCGCGTGCAGCCACATGGGGCTGGTGGACGACGGCCGCCGGTTCTTCGCGGCCATGGAGGAGCAGCACGGGACGACCCCCAAGCCGGGGCACTACGGCTGCCTGGTTGACCTCCTCGCTCGAGCCGGACACCTCGACAGCGCATATGAGATCGTGGAGACGATGCCATTTGAGCCTGGCGCCGCCGTCTTGGGTGCACTGCTGGGCGCTTGTGCAGTCCATGGGAACCTGCAGATTGGGGAGGCGGTGGCCGCCCGTGTCGTTGCGAGGACGGGCCGTTTGACGGACGGGGAGTACATGATGGTGGCGAACATGTATGCCGCCTGCGGCAGGTGGGAAGACGCTAGCAGGTGGAGGGGGATGATGAACAGTGACGAGGGCGTTAAGAAAACAGCTGGGTGGAGTGGGATAGAGGTGGCCGGCGAGGTCCACAGGTTTCTGGCCGGAGGAAGTGTGCCGACATGAATTGAAATTTCCATGTATACCTCGTAATATGTTTGGCTTGTCGTGTGGAATGTACTAGGTAGACTGTGTAGGGTATTCTTACACGATGTGCACAAATTTTCCACGATGTCTATGAAGCAATCCCAGGAAATTCTGAGGAATAAAAGCGAGGAAGGTCCTCACAGATGACTTGGGCAAGAACAGGAACACGAGGATCAAACTTAGCCAGGTTCTATTCTAGATTGAGTCATAATTTTGATGAATATTATGGTGTTACATCCTTTATCATCTTATTTGTCACTCGTGCTTATCTTTTTTCATTATTTAAAATTTAAATTAGACAGTAAAATAAGAGTGGCAAACGGAAAGTAAAAAAGTAAAAAGTAGCACGAATAATGTCTCCGTATAACCTTTATTTTTGAGGAGGGTTTGTTGCACACTCATGTGTGCTGTACACTCTAGATGTGTAGTATTTTTAAATTTTATTTTTTTAAAAAAAAATTCTTGGAGCAGTCTCCAAGGGATTCTAACAAAGAGTGCATATTATGTCACCATTTGATTATTTAAAAAATTAAAAATAAAATAGATCAATTTTTAAAATAATGAGTTTAATATTATTTATGCAATCTGATTTTTTATTTTATTTGAATAATTTAATAATGACGTGATTTATATTTTAAGTTAAAATATTTTGAGATTATTTTATTTTTTTTAAAAAATTAAAGATACTGCACTTCAGGGTGTCAGCCTTTCTCTTTATTTTCAGAAGTTTTAAAAGATTCACAATCTGCTTTTGCGGATAATGACGTATTACTACCAAAGTCGGGGCATTTTGGTAACGACGCGATTTAGAATCTCCAGGCTCCTGAGCTCCCTCTCTCCCGCCTCTTCTTCTATAAATTTGTCTCGCGTTTTTTGTTCTCCACTGTGCGAGGGAATGGCTTCGGTTTCGAGCTCGAGTTCGAAGCCGAGCACAGATCTGAACGCTCTCAAGGTCGCGGTGGCCATCGCGCTCCTCCGATCTAAGCGGCTCCGGCAGCAGCCTTCTTCCTCCTCTGTTTCCGAGGAAGATGCCCAGCGATGGAAGCGAAAGGTGGTGGTGCTGCTGCTGCTGCGTCTCTCTCTCTCTCTCTCTCTCTCTCCGCACCTTCCTTTGGAAAAATGAAAGGAAGATAACCTAGTCATTTCATCATCTCATCCGAACTGCAATCTTTCAGGCCAAGGAGAGGAAGCGAGAACTCGCTGCACTCAGAGAGGAGCTGAAGCAACTCGAAGAGAGAGGGAAGGAAGTGCAGCACGATGTCTTCCCCCTGTCATGCAGGTGCCATTTCTTCGACGTATGTGACGCGTTGAACTCCGGGCGGCTTCCTCCGGGCGGAGAGGGCGGTAGCGACGGTGGTGGTGGCTGCGACCATTGGATCGATGATGTCTTGAGGCGGAGATTTCTACGGCATGGTACGCTGTTGTATCCGGTGTGGCTTGTCTCTTGTCTTCGGCTCTTAGTTGAGTAGCACCTGTGATCGTTTCCCCAGTTCGTTGGAAAGAGAGGCAGAGGAGGCTGGAAGGTCCCATCCGAAAGAGGCTTTGTATAGGTACATGCTTTTCTACATTGGTTTTAGATTTCTAGCTTGATCCGGAATTCTTTGTTCTTATTAGTATCGTGACCTACTACTTTCTAGCACCCTGCTTTGAGACGGTCATTAGTAGTTCTTCGCAGCCAGTCGAGAACCTACAACATTTAGAATGCGATGTTTCTAACTTCAAAGTTAGTATAGTTTGTATAGCTTTAGTTTGCACTGTTTGGTGGTTCATTTTAGTGTTTTGAAGCCCTTTTAAGTGTCAATTTATAGCGTTTCTCAATGTGACTGATTTCTTTCTTGAAGATTCAAATGACGACGATGAGATGGAACAGCTTAGCACAGCAGTTGATTTCCTAGTGGAATTGTCTGACAGCATTTTTCCTGTACGGGTTACCAGTATTCTCTGCTATATTTGTTTCTCTTATCATATAAAGGAGTGCAGCATTTCCCAGGCCCAATTTTTCACTCTCTCTTTTTTTTGTGCAGGATAAGCATACCTCTTTTTTTGCCGCATCATGTCATCAAGCTGTAGATTCTATATTAGGTAAATAAAACTAGAATACAGACATGATGTCATGTGTTTATTTATTAGGCATTTTCACACATAATCCCATTAAACAAAACATGATCTCATGTATCCTATGCTCATCTTTATTTTGTCACGTATGCTTCAACAACCTTGAGAATTATTTAATTATACACTCAAGTTGAACATTAGTGAAAATGTGTGAATATTCTGAACACATTCTTTCAGAGGTAAATAGCTTCTCTCTCCATGAGGTCCATTGACTACAATGTCCTGCAATGACAAGGATAGGTTTCTAGATATATTCGTGTTGTTCTTACATATTGGAAACAAAATGTACAAAAGGGCACAGTTCATACTATTTAACCTTTAGGAGGGATCTTACCTGTGAAAAATTGTTTATCTTTGAGTTTTTATGCTCATTTTCTCAGTTAACATTTTTCATGCAGATTAGTATGACCTCATAGATGCAGGTGATTCATTTTCTCTGCAATGGTGTATTCATATTCAGCTTGTTGTTGTTTGCATGAATACACGAAAGGTTTTCTTTGTGCATTCTTTAATTCCTGTCTTGTAAAGATTTAATGAAACACATGAAGAATTATCTGGTTTCTCACATAGATTCCTGTTAGGCCTGTTGCCTCAATGATAGATTCCTTCTGAATGTCTATCGGATGCTTCCTTGTAATGATCAAGGAACTTGATCAATGCCGAGGACAGGCTGGAAGTGGAAGAAAACTGTTCGTAGATATGCTGTTAGTTGTGGAATTTTTAAGAGAGAGATTGTCACTCCAGTCAATGTGAATGCATGCACTTCATTTTATGGCCATATTTAAAGAGCCCTTTTTTTAACAGGCTGACCCCGTTGTGTTGTTTAATCCAAAATGATATTTTATGAAGAGAAAGAGAGTAAATATTTTTTCGTCAATCAATATAAATGGGTCTACTCGGTTTATACTTTCTTATCTTAAGGGACCACATACCCTTTCTTTACCCATATTCTCTGATTCATTTCTTTGATCTAAAAAAGGGCAGTGCTGTTGCATAGCATATACTACATTCAAGATATCTATGTAAGGAAACTTTAGTTTCTTTCTTCTTTATTTTCCTTCATCATCTTCCGGATTCTTGACATTGACCATATAAGTTGACAACTGACACTGTCATCACAAGCTTTCATTCTCATTATTTTTCTAATGCATTTTAGATTAAAGTGCTAAACTCCTAGCGCTTTATTTTCTAATAACAATGGCTTGTTCCAGTATAACAAAACACATGTTTAAAAGAAAGTTTACACATGTTTGCATCCAATATAACTAAAAAAGCACGCTGTCATGTTTGGAAGAGTCAGTTGAGTTACTAAATGTGTGAACCTATCATTCCCCCTCCCCTACGACCCTCACCCCTAGAAAGAAAGAAAATGCCAACCCAGTTGTCAACTTTCCATTTTTATTTTTAGCAAACTGTATCAGTTGGTCAACATCCACCAAAGTATTGCCACCTTTGTCACTAGCTTGTTAACTTCCTACTTTTGATTGACATCACTTATAATATTTAGTGATTTAGGGTCTGCTTTCCATCATAGGTGTTGTTTAATGGTTATTATTAAGGTGGATGTATTTTTTGCTTTTTCACGTTGAGGGATATTTGCATTTGAATGCTTACATTGTTTGGTCCCTGGAACCAAATTCCGAGTAACATTCTCCGTGAACATCATGATTGTCTGCTCCAAGTTTCATTGAAGAAGCTGCTGTTGTTGAAGAAGGATGGTGAAATGATTGAAGAGATTGTCTATAGCTTGATTACTCGTTTGCTTCAAAGGATGTGCACGGTCTCAGGGAAATATGGTAATGCCCATAAATCTTCTATATGTTGGGTGTGCATTATTGTCTGTTCAGTTCTGCGTTTTGTAGTAGTAGGTTAGCCTAATTTTGTTTTTTCATCAGCATTAAGTTGTCTATTTGCATTAACTTAGTGTTACATATATCCTTTCATTGATACAATCTCATGTGCAACTTATTCATTCGAAAAACAATCGCATGTGCAACTTTAGTAGGATAGAAGCAAGATGGATGAATTATGGAGGTATTTTATGAATATTGTGCAAATATCTTTCTGATATACCACAAGATTTTTAGTGCTACGCTTAACGTTGCTGTTTTATGGTAATACTACTCGAGGCCAGAGATCCATAAGCAACGGTATGACCAGAAAAACAAGTTTTTGTTTCTTGGCTCAACAAAGCAATGCCTTATTGGATCTTACTATCATCCAATAAGGCTGAAGAGAAGAGACTTAGAGAGATCGTCTATAGCAGGACAAAGATCAAGATAATCTTATGTTTCTTAGGAAAAGCTTGAATCTTATGCACTTAGGAGCTCCGCATAATTAAATTAATGCAATAATAAGAAGAACAATGCAAAGATGCATTTACACATATTTAAGGATAGCTTTCTTGGATCATAGTGTCGCTCTGGAGAGGAGAAGCTCTCTTTCTCACCTACGCACACGTATACATACCCCCCCCCCCCCACTCACCCTTCCTCTGTTGTCCTCCTTTTCCCTCTTATTCTTGATCTAGAGAGAGATTCCATTTTGGGATCCTCTAGGAGACAGAGATCTTGGAGGGATGCCCAGAGATGGCAAAACCCATGTCTCTATTATAGGTTCCTTACTAATTAAAAGGTTAGGTTAACAGAGGTCTTTACTGGTTTCTAGATTTATTTCATCACCTGCCTTCTCAGCCCTAGAGAAAAGAAAGAGATAAGGAGAAATAACACTAAGCATGTGGTACAGTACTATTAGGCATATTTGAAGGAACAAGATTGTCAAAATCTTTTTTCAACTAGCATATTCAAACTTCTTCTCAATGACAGAACATTGACAAACACCAGCTCACTTTTTCTTTAACCTTTATGGCTTAATGTGAATTGCTTGTTTATTTCATATTTCAGGATCACCTGCTTCTGGTTCAAACTCTCAGCTTTATTTGCAACACTTAGTCCGCAAGTTGAGTAATGAGCCATTTGTCGGTCAACGAGCAATGCTTTTAGTTTCTCAAAGAATCTCATCCATGGCAGATAGCTTAACTGTTACAGATCCATTTGATGACACTTTTCCTGATATGCATGACTGCATGTTTATGATGTAAGTAGCAAATGACTGCTGTCTGTTGCCTATCTATCTATCTATCTATCTATATATATAATATGCTGCTACCTTCTGTGGTGCTGGCAGTGGACTGTATCACAGCCACCCAACAAATCTCATCCCTGGCAGATAGCTAACTATTACAAATCCATTTGACACTTTTCCTGATATGCATGACTGCATGTTTATGATGTAAGTAGAAAATGACTGCTGTCTGTTGCCTCTCTCTCTCTCTCTCTCTATATATATATATATATATAGTGATACAGTCCGCTGCCACCTTATGGGGTGCTGGCAGCAGATTGTATCACAGCCGCCCAACGTTGATCGAGCAGCTCTAAAACAGACCTGGATCACCTGTTCACGGGCTGCATCTTTGCTAGAGGGATTTGGGAGAGGATCGGTCGTAGATTTCAGCAGCCCCTAGGCCATTTTGCGGGTGTTCTTCATATCTTCAAGTGGCACAGAAGATGAAATAGGAAAGGGGACAATTTCGTCTAGTGGCTTATCTTTCATGCCCCTCTTTGGGCATTATGGACCGAGTGGAACAACAGAATTTTCAGGAGCGAAGCTCATCGGTTTCGGCCGATACTGCCAACCATGCGTACCGAGAATAGGGTTTTTTCTTGTGTGTGAGACTGTGTCTTTTTGGGCTACAAATCTTTGTAATGTGTGGACTCGTAACTCCTCTCTTTTTTTGTTGTTGGGGAGTTAGAGAGGTGCTTTCTTTTGGGCAGTTCCCTTGAGATGGGAGCTTTTGTGAGAGCCTGCTCTTTCTTTTACAACCTTCTCTTCTTTAATATACTTCAGTGGTACCATCCACTTTAAAAAAAAACAGTAAAAAGGTGAAAAAAGATGGACTGTGTGGGTGGGGGTTTTTAAAAATTGCAAAACAGGACAAGGGTTGAAAACAAAAAAAAAGTAATTCCTAGGCGTTCAATTGCCCATCTTTGCATTTTACGGGTGTGGGGGGTTAAAACAAATTATAAAACAGGGCTGAAACTAAAAAAAGAAGTAACTCCAGGCGCTTCAGTGCTCGTGCGGATTCACCCAGGTGTGAGCGCCGAGGTGCCCGGGTGCCGTTTGACTCCGCATCTGAGTGATTGAACGGTGCCCGAAATTACCGAGGCACCTTGGCATTCGTGCGGATTCACCCGGGTGAATCAAGGTGCTGTCCAATCACCCATCTGGGCGATTGAACAGCGCTAGGCACCTGGATATATATTTTTTAATGGTACAGTCTGCTGCAGTGCCCCAGAGGGTGGCAGCGGACTGTATCACTGCCCTATATATCTACATCTATATATGTCTCTCTCTCTATATATATAGAGAGAGAGGGGGGTACGCTACTATGCATGTTGGCATTTTTTTGTCCAGCTTGGTTGCATAATTGCCACTCTGATCAAGACGAACATCCGAATCTATTAGAATTTGATGACTGGCCTTTTTGGGTTCACAACATGTTATACATTTCACCTACGAATTAAACTGTGGAGGTGTTTTGATTGCTGATAGTTCATATGTACATTGACCATTCACTATCAATTTAAATGTCTTCTCACTTTAATTATATGCAGGATACAACTTACCGAGTTTATGATATCTGACAATTTGCAGATTTGGACAACCAATGACAACTCAGATAGCAGTAAGTTTTAAGTATATACTCTTAATTGGTCTTTCATGCTAAATTAAAACTAAACTCACTGCTTCATGCTAAATTAATGACATTGTTTCTAACAATTAATAAATGAAACTCTGCAAATTCAGTGGCAGTCACGATCGGTAATCTTTGTCTTCCAAAATAAGGGTGATGTATAGGGTCATGAGATATTTAGAAATCAATCTCTCAATTCTCACTACAACTAGGTGAGGGAATGATTGATCCCGAGCTGAGTATCTCAAGTTCCATTAACAATCAATCTGGGCTTATGCCTGGCAACAGAGTAGCTTACTCAATAAACAGTGAGTAGGTTCGAAGAAAAGAACAAGAAGCTAGGAAATGATTTTTTTCAATTTGGAGATGATGTATGATAGGGTTCCAAGGGCTGTTATTTGGTATGCACTAAGAAAGAAAGAGTAGAGGCCTATATTGATAGTTTAAAGGATATATGTGCAAGGTAATTATGATATATATGACAAAGGTGATGCTAATGTATTATCAAATATGTGACAATGGCCATGGAATGATAAGCATGAGAAGCATGTCTCGTATTAGTGGTACTTTTTGTATGGCAGCATGTCTCTGTCATAAATCGGCCCCACGTCTCTGCTTGTTTGCTTTAGCCACATGGATGTCTCACGAGGATTATATAAAATTATTCACTCTTGGTTTTAAGTTCTTTCCTGATGACATTGCCCGAGTAAATTAGTACCAGGAAGGACTAAATGCTATGTTGACAATCTGGCCATATGCATTGGAACAAAGGGGGCTGAAAAGCCAGTCACAGAAAAGCATAAGTTATGGTATGCAAGTTTAATGGGAACAACTCCAGTGATAAATGACAAGGGCGACTCATGATTGGTGATACCCTGATCCCAATAGTTGAGTGATACTTGGGATTTATCACATGAAATACTGAGGCATATATGAAGATATCACAAGCAAGATTAAAGATGGGATGGGTAACTATAGCCTTTGACATACTTATCATAGGAGGGTGGCACAAAGTTTGAATAATCACTTTGAAAGATTACGGTAAGGAAAGGTAGTCTATCTGGAGCTGAACATTAGGTGATAAGAAAAAGGCTAACCAAAACAAATATTACTTGAGATAAGGATACTGGTAGGAAACTACTGAAAGATACTGTTATATCTGAAAAGTTCTGAGTTGGTGTTGAACCCTTTTATTTTTCTCGATTTAATCGAGACATGCTTCCTCGATTAATCGAGGTAATCTACATTCGGCGACGAGTGAAATACGGTGCAAAGCCAACACTGTCGCTCCGTGGAGCATCTCCACACCTTGGGGTCTACAGACCCAACCTCATCTCGAATTATAAATCATTAGCAACAATCGAGGTTATTGAGACTCAAACAAAATCCACAACGACCGCCAAACGGCTTAAAGTCAAGTGTCTTGTAATTCCATGCGAACTCCCGGATTTTGGGAACTCCTGCAGGAGGTTCGGGACCAAGCAGAGCTACATCGCAGCAAGAGGATGCACATGTGGAAGGCGTTCACCTACAAATGGAGAGTCCAACACGTCCGTACGAGATGATCCCGACGAAAGCAAACATCTCCCCTCAATCAATGACACGGAGGAGACCAAAGAACAAACCAAGGAGGAGCCTTTTCTCCCTTCCATGTGTCCCGGCTGCGAGCAAACTGCAAAAAAAGGACAGACCCAGGGTTTTAAAAAGAGGTGTGTCGCCATTTTAACCCACGCTGACATGGTGGGGACTCGGGACATGGGGCCTGGGGTCAATAGGGACCCCTGTGGGCCCCCTTTACCCCGGGGAGATCGGCCGGGGTCAAAGGACCCCTGCGCAAGGTCAATTGACCCCGGCGACCCCTGTCGGGGTCAAACGCCCCTCCGCGGGGCCATTTGACCCCGGTGGGACCCACCGAGGTCACGCGCCCCCTCCTCGGGGCCGTTTGGCCTCGGTGTGGTCCCATCCGCGTGGCCCTACCCAGGTCATGCGAACCCGGGGTGGGGCCCACCGGGGTGAAGCCCCTACTCCGACCCCCTTTTTCACCCCGGTGAAGTCGTCCGGGGTCATTTGACCCTGTTTAGCACCCATTTGAACCCGGTGGGCTTCTTTTCCCTTCTCCGCCAAAAAAAAGGAGGAAAATTGGGAAAACCCAACTTGTCAAGGTGGGGTTTAAAATCTGACCCACCTTGTCAAGGTGGGATCCAAAACTTAACCCACCTTGTTAGGGTGGGTCCATCACCTTCTATAAAATACCCCACGGGTTTAGAAGGACGGGACACAAAAAATTACAGAGAGAGAACGGACAACACAAGAAGAAGAGGAGCGCACACAGGAGTCGGAGCTCGAGACTTGTTCTTTGTTCGACCCACTTCGGGGCATGAAAAGATAAATACCCTTGGGTCTTGTACTTATGCCCCCAGTGGCTATATGTTCTTTTGTGCGACCCGCCCTTAGGTATTAATAAAAAAATAAATACCCTAGATGTTGCATTTATGCCTCTAGTGGCCATGTGTGGTTGTTTTCTATACCTTTGGGCGGCAGAGTAATGTAATCTCTTGAACCAATGGAGAATTACAAAATTGTCCTTCCCAAAATTGCAGGAAAACCCATAAGTCCTGTAATTATAGTTATACCCTGCAAGTTTCTCAAATTGTGGCTATACCCCCACATCCTGCATTTGTGCGGAAATCCACTGTATAGTCGATAATCTGCCGACAACCCCTTGTATTCACACGAATGATCAATACATCAACTATGTTCGTGTACATTTATGTGATTGCATGCAAGTCATGATTGTCAGCAAAATTGTGTATACGCCCCTATCTTGTTAGGGATGGTCATGTGTGTACTTCCTTCCAGCCACCAACTTGTTCTCACACCCATGGGTACTGCTTAACTATGTTCATACCAGGGCATTGCTAAACCCTCGCCACTGGCCTCGGAGAACAAATTACCAAAATATCACTGGAACCCACAAAATCACTGAAATACCCTGGGGATCCACATACTGTCAGGCCATCCTAAAATGTCTCCGACCTCTTGTAAATCACACGTGCTTTCAAATCATAGGGTTTTGCCAAATTAAACATTGCCTTTGCTAACACCCTAATTCCTTCAATAGTTGTTGTTGATGTATAGGGGGGTGCATTGCGAGCCATGCAAGCGAGTATGCCTTTGACATCAAAACCTATGTAAGGGACTTCAGGACTTTCTTTGACAATTAATCAAGGGTGTTTGGACATTATGTCGAATCGTCGATGTAAATCAACACTGATTGCGGTCAGTGGGGAAATGCCCTGCACCTGAACCTACATCGTCTGATCAAATCAAACCCACAGAATGAACCATGCACGGGCTATTTAAACAACCTCATACGTGCGACAGTGTAGGTTTCTCTTTTCTACGAGAAGGTCGAGAAGTCTATAACCCTCTCTCATTACATGAGACCAAAAATAATATTAAAGAAAAATTTCGTGACCAACAGTTGGGTTTCAAGTTTCATCAACAAGTTTGAAGATGGAAGAAAGTCAACTGAGATTATCAAACCAATTAAAACAACAATAAGAGTCAGCACATAATACACAGTTGAAAGATGTAGAAGAAAGGGTAACTTGAAAATTATATCTGATCTAAATGAATTGTTGTTGGAGGTGGATTAGGCCTCGGACATGACACTTTACTGAGAAAAACTTAGCCATAGATCCTGAGGTGGAAGATCATGGCCAGTCTATTTCCGTGAGCATCTCCATTATTTTTCTTAATTTATTATAGGCTCATCTCAGGTATTTAATTTTGAAACATTGTTATAATCCTTTTCGTCATTTTTGTTTTATTTTTATTTAATCATTGCCTTTATATTTGTCTTTGCATATTTATGCTTTCTTCATATTGTGCTATGTGCACTTTGTGCTTACATCTTGATGGACGGAACTGTTAAATGAACACTGACATCTAGGATTGACATTTAGTAATATCAGGTCAACAATTTCCTTCTTGTATTTCAACGTGTTCTCTACATTAATTGGACAAATTTTTATGTTATTAGCTTATTTCTTCAATCTTTTTTGTTCCATTGTAGTAGTATAGAAGTTTAGACATTGTTATGCTCTTGTTTGTACTTCAAACAGAAACAGTCTACAGTATCACATGGTTGTCTCTCTTATGTGGAAGGCCTTCCAAATATGTAACCATCTCGTTTGTTACACTTTTTGTAGATTCATCCAAGATCTCTGCTCACAGAAATTGTTCACAAGGTTGTGTGCGGTTGAAAAGATTTAAAAGCAAAACTATCATAACTTGCACATTTCAATGCCTCGTTTTGTTGTGTTTATATGTAATGAGTATTGCATAATAGAAGTTCTTGTCTGTGACATCTTATGGAAATGTGAGGGATCAAAGTGACAGGATTAGGATATAGAGTGTGGACTGATCATCCTGGATTGAATTACTTATCATTGCATTGCTTCAGTTTCAAATGTGTCAGTACCTGATGTTTCCTCTGGATGCAAATATCTTAGCTTCGTGTGCAGTTTTTTGTCTTTTCATTGAGCTGAACAACTCTGAAAGTTTACTTTATTAATGAACAGCTGGTATATATCCATACATATTACGTTAAGGCAAGAAGTTTCTGCTGCAAGTTTTTTATTTAAGAACCTGTTCTGCAAGCTGTTTAAAGTTTTAGCAAATGCAAAGTTTAGCATTTGTTTGAGGAAGCATGGGTTTCAAGAACCTTCCATTGAAATGGCGAACAACCAGAGGAAAACCCAGGCACTCATGCCAACTGAACAATTCTAACAGAATTACATCATAGATCATTATGCTAATCTAATAAAGATCCACTGTGAAGTTTGGTATGCATTGTTCCCTACTTGTTGGTGCAGATTTGAAAACACTTACCATCACCAGGAAATTGATAATAAACTGTTGACATGGGGGACAATCAGGAAGGAAAATCCAACAACCTGTCCAAAGAAAATTGTCGATAAACTATGGAAATCTATTGCAGAGCTGTGATCTTCTGATGTTTGGTATGTTGTGCTTCAATTTAGAAACAGTAACCCTTTAGTGAAAGGTCATTAAATGTGTATAGAACTAGGCTGAAAAGAAGTTGACTTGTAGTTTCCTAGAAACTTTTCTTCTTTTAGTGTAATTCCTGACAGTAAATCTTTCAACTGAAAAATGGATATGTTTCATTTCAGTGCTGTTCGAGGAGTGGTTAAGATCAATACTACAAGCACGCAAGGCTTTAGGAGCTTTGGAGTACAGAAATGGGTTATACCTAATCTACTTGGAACGCATTATTGGAGAAGTTGCAAACCAGGTGGGACCACTTTCTAACCAAGGGAAATTTGACCTCCACCTTCTTTCTAGTCTTTTCTGCTGACTGCAACTTTGAATGGTATAAACGAAACATATTCTAAGCTTTTGCACATTTTCCCTCCATGTAAACTTGATGAAGTTGTCAATATATTGAGCCTTTTCTCCACTTTCAAAGAACCCTTTTCAACATTATGTTCTTATATTCATTTCTACCAATAATACCAGACCAGATAGCCACAGAAGAATACCCTGTCCAGTAGACAGTATAGGATGTTACAAGCTGTGTACATAAAAAAAATCACATCAACAATTTGTCGCCAGTGACTCAATGAAGTGAGGCTAAAAAATTGATCTTCATGCAATTTGATGAGCATTCTTAAGCTAGAGCTGTGGACAGAGTGGTTGCTTTTATTTGTGAGAGAGTGAGAGAGTGGGCGGCACTAGCCCCCCAAAAGATACAAAGAGTAAGAATTGTGAGAGTGGCACACATGCTCTGATCGTATATATCTTGTATTGATTCATACTTTTGTCTCATGGATTGTCTATCTGGGATAATATTTCAAAAGATATTGACAACACTATCTGTATTCACTTGAGTCCTTGCCAGAGTTTTAGTATATCCACTACTTGCATCTGTAACCAATTCATCTTTTTGTGATTGCTTTGCTAAGTCAGTAATAATAGCCCAAACATGCGCTTTTACACATCAGCTGTCTGAGCATTCACAGTTGCCCACAATCTGAGACAGCAGAGTGCATTATGTAACACAATTCATGATACCAAAAGTTAAATATGTATGCATCAGAAAAGCCAATCAGAAGTATTTTTTTTTGAAATTGCAATCAGAAGTAAAAATGAGAATAGGAAGCTAGATGACTACCGTGTGGAGCACATCAATAATGGTTCTCTCCTTTCATAGGTGATCCCATCAGTTTGTCCAAATAAGCAAGCTGATATTAGAAAGGCTCTCCTATTCATAAAATTGACAACTCTGGGCTGGATCCAGCAACGATTTCTTACTGATCCAGAATTCCTAGTACCAATATTTGAGTGTCACAGCTTTGTCCTAGCCAAGCTCCTAATGCAGTATGAATTTAAATGTATAATCCTTCTCAAAGTTTCCTCATCATTGCAGAGATGCATGTAGGTATTCTTTTCTATTAACCAATTCTAAGAGAAGATCAAACATTCCTTATCTCAAGAAACTTGTATCACATCAATGTTTATTTACATCCTTCAGTTTCTAAAGCCTCCTAGTGAAAGGAATTGGCTTCTTCCACATGTCAGAAATTCAGTTATGACTGACATGAAATACTTCGATCCAGTTAGCCAAATATGCCACCTCGGCATCTGAACATGCCTCAAACAACTTTAGGTTTAATGAAATTATCTGGTCTTCTTGTGAGGCTGAGGGTACTTGGAGTGGGCCAATATTGGCCAGAAACATCTGGCTTCGCTTGGATATGCCTTCATAGCAAATTCTTCAATCTATTCACTGATAAAATCGTTTATGTATCCTCTTCTAGTGAAAAACCTTCAAAAAAGGGATGCCAAACACTGGGAAGAGAAACTTTTGTTACGCAAAGAACTAATACACCAGCTTCTGCATAATTCACGGCATTTCCATGGCAAGTGATTGTTTCGGTGCTCACCTAACTAGAACAATCACCAGAAGTCCCCACAAGAGCAGATTCCATTTCTGAAGTGATGGAATCTATTTGCATCCCTCACCACAATCACTCTCTTGGTAATTTTGGAAATGAACTTGGTTGCATTGTGGCAATCCAAGCACACCCTTAGGTTCTTGATGATCCTAATCTCGGTCCCAGCTTCAGTGCTGAGGAGCCCAAAACAAATTGCCAACTTCTCACTGTGAACCTTTAGCATGTGCACCTTCTCTTCCTCCTCAACATCATACAGTGCCAAATCTGTTACGGCACAATATCCTGCCTCCACCATTTTTCCTGTTAACCTTTCTAACTCTCGGTAGATTGCTGCTGTTTGTTCATGAGACCTGTCCCCAGAAGTAAAGAGATGCACTGCATTGCCCACTTCTATCATGGTGCACCCAGGAGTTTTGACCAACTTTTTATTCTTAACCCCTTGTCTAACCAAAGCTGCTTCCCCGTAGTTCTGGCCAGCAGAGTGTATGTTTGATAGAAGAACATAATAGCCAGTGCTATCTGGCTCCAACATAAAAAGCCTCTCTGAAGCCACACAGGCTAGGTTTGTGTCCTTGTGTATCATGCATGCCCCCAGCAATGCACCCCAAACACCAGGACCTGGATCAGTGGGTATTGCTTCTATAAACTCAAAGGCCTCTCGAAGCTGCCCAGCCCGGCCAAGAAGGTCCACCATGCAAGCAAAATGTTCTGGACCTGGCTTAATCCCATAATCTGATTCCATCGACAGAAATAACTTCCGACCTTGTTCAACCAAGCCAGCATGGCTGCAAGCATACAAGACCGAGAGGAATGTGACTCCAGTGGGTGCAATAGAAGCATTTAGCATCTCTGAGAAGAGGTTGAGAGCTTCATGCCCAAGCCCATGGAGGCCATATCCTGCTATCATAGCATTCCAGGAAACCACGTTCTTCTCAATCATCCTATCAAAAACACTCCTGGCCTCCTTAATGCTTCCACACTTGGCATACATGTCGATCATTGCAGTTGACACAAAAACATTTGGTTCAAAATGCTGCTCATCAATTCTCTGGTGGACCCACTTCCCTAGAGTGAGAGCTCCAAGCTGAGCACATGCTGAGAGAATGCTGGTAACAGTGACAGGATTTGGCCGGATATCGGCCATCTGCATTTGCCTGAACAGGGAGATTGCCATCTCCGTCAACCCATTCTGTGCACACCCTGAGATTATGGCATTCCAAGATGCTAGGCTTTTATCTGGTGTCACTTCAAAAAGCTTCATTGCAGATTCAATGTCATTTAATCTGCTGTAGACAGTGGTAAGGGCAGTAGAAACAAGAGTATTAGAATCCAGGCCGCATTTTATGGTGTAGCCATGAATACACTGAGACAGATGTTCATGACCAAATGGAGAAAAGACAGGGATCAAACCCACCACAGTGCTGGAATTAACCTTTATGCTAGAACGTAGCAACTCTCTGAACAGTCCTGCGGAACTCCTGACATCACCATTGAACGAATACCCAGAAATTATTGCGTTCCATGCAATCAAATCCGGCCCGTCAATGTCCACAAACAACAATCTGGAGGCAATGACGTCCCCGCACTTGGAGTACATGGAAATCAATCCAGTTACCACAAAAGCCTGAGATGATAGACAGGCCTTCATGCCGAGGCAATGCACAATCATCCCAAACCTCAGATCTTGCAATTCTGCAACTGCAGGGAGCACTGCAGCCAGGGTTGTCGAATCAAACTTCAAACCCGCAGTAATCAACTTCACGAAAGCCTTCACGGACTTCAAGAAAGAGCCGTTGTGTGCGAACCCAGAAATGAGGGTGTTACATGAGACAGTGTCTGGCCTCGCAATTCCATCGAACACCTTCCCTGCCAATGGAACATGGCCAAAAGTGAAGTACAGGCTGGAAAACGCTGAACCAACGAATGGGTCGGCGGAGTACCCATCGACGATCGAATGGGCGTGGAGCAAGCGCCCCACGCCCACCGTGCCAAGCGACGCGGCTGCATTGGCCACGAAGGCGTAAGTGAAGTCATCAGGCAGGAGGCGGGCCTCCCGGCGGAGGCGGGAGTAGAGGGAGATGGCGGAGACAGGGGAGCTGTTAAGGGAGTAGGATCGGATGAGGACGTTGAAGAGGAAAAGGTCGGGGCGAGGAACAGTGTCGAAGAGGCGGCAGGCGTGGTCGATGGCGCCAAGGTCGGAGAATCTCTGGATGAGCTTGGTGGCAGCGGCGAGGTCGGGAGGCTGGTGGCCGGTGACGATGGTGTGGGCGAGGATCTGGTGGAGGTGGTGGAGGGTGGTGGACCTGGAGATGAGGTCGAGGTAGATGGAAGGGGACCTGCCGCCGCGTGAGATGCTGCGGAGATGTGTGACAGGGTGCGGCAGTGCATTTGAATCCGCTTAACGGTTGGAGGGGGGGGGGTCGTCTAATCTTCCCGCCTTTATTGCTTATGGATTATTATGGCCCCGTGTATCTTCTCAGAATCTAGTTGACAGAAACCGCTTCCTGACGAGAGAAGCTGATTCTTGGCTGCGCTTATATCTTGAGTACGTTGGGGTTTGCAATTTTTTTTTTTACCTAGTTATTGTAAAAGGTGGGGATGATTTCATATATATATCCTCCTTACATGTAAAACAACAAAGTTATCATTCTTAGTCACCAAATATCATACATAACATCATTATTACCAGAAACTTTCAAAAATATCATGAAATGATGAAAATATCATCGATGTTCATATCAATTTCAAAGTTCCCCGCACAAAGTCAGGATATTTTACAACATTTAGTGATATTTTTCAAACTTTTGGTTATTAATAATGGTATAAATGATATTTTACAATTAAGGATAGTAATTTTGATATTTTTCATATAAGGATATGTATGAAATTAATCCTCAAATGAAGATACTTAAATTTTAAAAGTGATTTATATTTTTGACTGTTAGCTGAAAGATCTAGAGTGAAGCTTCCTAAATTAGGAAGAAAAAGGGGATGTTGGAGAGGATTTAGTAAATGAAATCGTTTGGACTTAATGGAATCTATTATCACCCCGTAATTTTCATGTTAAAAGTAAAGAAACAATATAAGTGATTTCAACTAAAAATTTTGCTACACATATCTTTGAAATCATTGTCTCTGTTATAAGTTGTTGCTAGGTTCTAACCACTGGAAATGGCGTTAGGATGACCTGCGGTCATTTTATGCTGCCAACAGAGAAAATAGTATCTGTGGTAAAACTTTTATTTTGAAAATTGAGAAATATTACGGTGTCATATGTTTTATTATTCAGGTTGTCACACTCTTAGAGCTTAAGTTAATATTTTTCGAATTTAAAATTATCAATTTAAGTCTTGGGTCGATCGTGTCTAATAAGTGGTTTGATCGTGAGAATGGACGGTCGTGATAGAAGTGACAAATTAGGTGGAAAAATGAGCGGGCCATAGCATCGCTTTTCAAGGTTGGTTGCTTTGCTACTTCCACTTCCCAAGAATAAACTAGAGTAACTTTAATTACTTTTAAACAATTATCTTGATTAATCTCTCTTGTTTCATACTTCTTGTCGTAGAAGTTCAAGATCTCATGTACGTGCTTCCATACATAATATTTCTCCTTGAAATGAAATTATCAAAAGTCATAAAACACAGATATTGCCGACTGAGAGTGGCATCAGAAGAAGCGTTGCAACAATCACAAAATAAGAATGGAGGACGATGAAATATTATGAGATAGAGGGACAATGGGGATGGGATAACGGAAGAGTATGCGATGGAGGGGATGGTCCATCCAATGGTTAAAAAATCATCTATTTAGTAGTAATATATATAAACATATATTATACACAACTTACATAAGTATACATACACAAGCATATATATAGAAAATCGGAAGTAGAAGCAGTTATTGTATTAGAGTAATTAATTATATAAGGATTAAGGCATGGTTCTTTTAACCCCATCTTATTGTCTAATTATATTTTCTTAATTTACATCCTGATAGTATTTTTATGTCGTGATTTTGCAATTGTCTGAAAAAAATGGCCTCTCATTTTTTTTGACCTCTTTGAAGGGGCAATAAGATAATGGTCTTCATTATCCAATAATGAGAGCCTTTACAAAAAAGAACAAAATGAATTTCTTGACATAGTAAGATTTGCAAGAACTAAACAGATTATTACTATAAGAATCTGATGTATTCAGAATTATATACAATCACAACCTTGCTTTATAAAATATATACCTTATCGATGAAACAAAGTATTTGAATATCTGAAGCTTGTTATTGCTTAATCATGAATAAGAAAATGGTGGTTACTATATTGATTAAAAAAAGTCGATTTGTTTTAGTTTATACTTAGTAGTAAAATAATTATCGCTTCAATGTAAATGTAATAGTTGAACCTTTTACTCTATATTTTGGAGTTGATCATAATGATCAGTTGCCAAGTTAAGCGATAACCCCGTCTGGTATAAAATTATTTGCAACATATAACTTCACGTTGGCAACGGAAGAACAGCACATGCCGCTTTTTTTATTAAGATGTGCATTTGCACATGTATTTCAACTAGTATTTATTAAACAAGAGATCTGACTATTTCCCAATTCTTCAGATTTTCTTTCACTTTTAAGAAAAAAAAAAGCCAAAAACGGACGAAAGGGAGGAGCTTTAGTGTTGCAGAGAAGATGAGATCACTTGGGTTTCCATCTGCCGGTGTCCCCTTCATTCCTTATAGAGAACAGTTTTGAGCAAATGGTGTTTTGGGGTGCCCGGTTTCTGGATTTCTATCTGCGTTTATTAGAATATCAGATAGCAGGTGGATAGATAGAGATATATAGTCCCATTAATGTTCGAAAGTTGAAGACCTGATCTCTCTTTTGACCCACTAGAGAGGTAAAACTACATGGTGTGATTTTGGATCTGATTCAGATCCGAAATCGTCTCTTTTGGCTCACTACCGAGGTTAAAAAGCACAATGTCCAATTTTTGATCGGACCCAGATCCGAGACCCATATCCGAATATGAAATGTTATTAATATTCAGATTCAGGTCTAATTCAGATCTATAAAGATCCAACCCGATCCGACCTGTTGAGACCCCTAATTAAAAAAGAATTAGATGATTACAATGTGACATTCTCACTTTCTCAGAGGATCATGCAGAGGCAAAAAGAGGGACTCTAGACGATCCCATCTCAATTGTTAAGACGCCTACCGTGCACTTACAGGGTGTCTCTTCACCTATTCACCCAAGAAGCACCCTTCTCTTGAAGCCACAGAATCTTCGTGGCCATTGGTGCAGCCCCGAGCCCGTGAAATCTATCCACAGTTGCTATTCAAACGAATATTTTGACATTTTGCCCTGTATCAAGAAGCATCTCTCGAATCCCAAATGCGTTAAAAACTCAAGCAACACTGTAAAAAGTCACACATTGGGTCCGAGTTTACGAGGCCGGAAAAGCCCATTGCCCATGGATATACTTGGTATTTGATTAGACATGGTCACAGCTTACTCAATTACGAGCATTCCATTGCCGTCTTAAAAAGGTGATAACGATCCCATCATGCAGTTTCATGCCATCTTGGATATAGATGCCATTTCGAAATTTCTTTCGGGTCACCACACTCACGAGAACGATGTGAAGTCCTCCGGCCGTGCAATGTAGACATGTTCAAATTCACCGTCATCTGACATTTAAGAAACACAGAAAACGAAATAGAATTTTTTTAGGAACATGCAGAAAAAAAAATTGCATGAATCCGTCCTTCAAAAAATAAAAAAAGAATATTGCAGAAATCTTGATGCCACAAGTCCTACAGATGAACATGCAGAAGAGAGTGTGATTATTGGGTCATATGTTAGCAACAAACATTTCCAACGTAAGGTAGAAGAAACGATGCCTTAACCAAAGATGCCGTTGCAAGTTTCATTCATCAAATTCCATTTCACTAATCCCCTTGAAGTCCTGAGAGCTATATTCATCGACACATATATACAAGGACTGAACATAGTAATTAAATAAAAAGAAAAGAATGTATGAGGGTGTTGGGGGGATTTTGGGTTGGGGAGGTTGTCAAAAATACATGAGAAGCCAGGGGTATGGACCGTATGGCTATATGAGAGCCCTATCTATGTGTGTGTGTATTAAAAATATAAAATAAATATAATTTATCCCTGCTTGCAGAAATAGGATTGATGTCAGGACGGATATCGGTCAATCCAGGCCAACCTAGGGCTGGCCAATCCCTATCCTTGAATCCTTTAACTTATTTCCTGAACTTCTAAGTATACACAACAATGTATTCTCACTTTCCCCAAAAAAAAAAAAACAATTTATTCTCAATCTCTCCACTGCGGTAGGAATTGGACCACAGCAGTTAAACCTCAGTACACTTTTTAATGATTCTTCAACTTTTCTTATTGTTAGATATCTCCATTTAAAAGATCCAAGGCTGGGACTGAAAACATGAGGCAGTTGCTTTGCCTGTATCCTTATCACCACATTGTGCGCGGCAGAGAAAAGCCAAAGAAGAAAAGGGCATATGGTTGTTCACCTCTGGATTAACAGCGAAGGAGCAGAACATCTGCATATATTTGTTTTTCCCTTTCTTCTCGTATTCTCTCTTTTGTTCCCTTTAGTAAATTAGAGTCTTGCACTGATAACCCACCAAATTCCATTTCTCTTTCTTTTAACAGTTCTACTTTCTGTTCCTTTTCTCTCTTTATCTCTGAAAACAAAGAAACTAAATTGCAGAACCTGCTCGTATACCAAGCACCTCTTGTTTCTTTCCCTCTCCACATAGATCATATAAGCTTATAATCATCCGTTTACTCATTTTATTGTTCATATCTTTCTTGATCTGTCTGATGAAGCACAGTTGCCACATAAGTCATTAGCCAGTTGGATATTAGCACATAAAAAAGGTGTTGGAATTTTCCTCCCTCCAGCCATCTAAGAAGTCAAATTTTCCAGTACACTGGAATAGTCATAATGAAAAGCCTGATGTGTTATGATAGGTGGGCTCCAATACATAGCCACTTTCCACCTATGAATGTCACCTTCTTGACAAAGAAACATAGGCGTACCAAAAAGTAGTGGGTTGAGGGAAAGTGCTTCACCAACTCCCAGGTGACGTACATGTATTCTACATCAGAGGCTGTGCAACAATTTTCCTCGGCTTTCAAGTACCCTCATTCTGTTTGAATATACATAGTGTAGCACTTTACCCTAATATTATTCAAGAAAAGATCCAACCTGAAGCCATCTCAAATGCTCCTTCATGCATAAAACATCACACAATCTAACAAATCAGATGATAGAAACTCTGTTCTAAATGCAAGTTCATCCATATTTACTCTCCGAAACTGAATATTGTCTTATGTTGGCTCAAGAAGTTCACTAGCAAAACTGATATATACACGTTGTTCTCAAGTGTGATCATCACAGGTTAAAACAGTGACCTATGTCCTGTTTCCAAATAGAATGGCATAGACTTCAATGTTAAACGATCAAAAACAAAGCCCCCTCATGCCAACAGTCTGACTCAATGGTATAACGACAATGTCATGTTGTCCAAGGCCCACCCAGGTTCACAACATAGACTTTGTTGACAGCTATGCTCGCTGTCCGCTACAAGGTATTCAAAACCGGTACCGGTTTCAATACCGGTCAGGGCCGGTACCGTTACCGGCTGGTATGGTACTGGTTCCCCATCCCCCCCATTCCCCCATATAGTTAGAGAATGACTTGGGCCCACCGGCCCAGTATGCCCCGGCTCTCTCTCTCGGTCTCCACCACCGTCACCGCCGATCCGCACAGCCTTCACCACCGTCCCGGCCATCCTCAGCCCCCATTTGCCGTCGTCTGCAGCCACCGTCGCCATCATCCGCGGGTGCCTTTGCTGCCAACGGCCGCCACACCACCAAGTGGCTCGGGTTCCTCTCTCTCTCTCTCTATAAATATAAATATTTGAATCAGTCCCACCCATGTTCTCTCTCTTCCCCCCCCTTCTCTCTCTCTCTCTATCTATCCATCAACAATGAGATGAGAGTCCGGAGGGGATGCAACTGCTGCGGCTGTCCCTTTTTGGTTTTTTAATGTCTGTACGGGCCACTACCGGTATGAAATGGGCCAAACTGTACCAGCCAACACCGGTACCGGTACATACCGGCCCGGAACAGTACGTACTGGGCGGTACTGAATACTATGGTTCACTAAGCAGGGCCCTCCTTGATAAAAAAGCCCTCCTTGATAAAAAGCTAAGCCATGTGACAGTGATCAATCCCATAGAAAATAGATTTCAGCACCTGCACATAAACTTCAAAAATCACCTCTTATCACCTCTTGGTATTGCTAAGATAGAGTGGAAATCTGATGAACAACTAAATGGCCTCCTCTTATTTGTTGCAAAAGCACATGACAACTAATAAGAAGTTCAGAGGAACGAACTTCACACACTGATAAGAACCATTTGTATTTGTATAAATGAAAAATAAAGAAGCAGTCATCTCAATGGACGTGCATAAAAATTCTCCAAGGCAATCATATTTTACAACTATCAGATCAAAAATCAGAGACAGAAGAACAAGAGAGTTCGGGGATGAACGGAAACCTTTTCTTAATGTCAACGCAACAACAGCATCATTTTCAACCTGAAACAAGATGACAATCATTACATATACAGCAAATCATCACACTTAATGCAATGGAATCTTATGAAACAATGCATATAGCTCATGTAACTAAAAATGAACAGATATTTCTACAAGTTCCGAAAAATAAGCTAAAAAACCTTCTGCTCTGCCAATGTTTTTGAATCATCCAAAATCTGGTCATTTGATACAAGGGTTAGACGTTGGTTATTGACTGGCTGGTCAATCAGTGAATGCAGCTTCTGCTTTATGCCAAGGATTGTCTCAGTTGGATCACACTGCACGAAGTATGTTGTCTTATTACGCTTGACTCGGATATACATGGCCTGCACACTCACAACATATAAAGATGACTTCATCACATACTAAATACATGCTAAGAGAAGAATATAAGACTCAAAAGCCAAGTAGGATTACAGTGAAGGTGGTACTTGATATCTGAACTTAAAAATAACTAATGTTAAAAAGATGAGCAATGTGACAATCACACTGTAGACAGAAGAGGCATGCATGTATCTGTAGATAAGTCGATGGATGGTCTTAACCATGCACATTGAACAGGGGATGGTTTAAGAAATCAGAAGATGCCAAAGATAGCATGTTCATTCTATCACACCTATGATCCATCAACAGACAAGGTAAAATCTTATGTGACAGAGACCAGAGACAGGCTTGCCATGGATGGGTCCTGAATTCAACAAAGAAGACAAAAGTAAAGGGTGAAGAAATAAAATCTGAAGAGATTTGCATGACAGAACTGATGGAAGTGGTCCATAGCAATACCATCTGTCCAATATGTTGAGGCTGAATACGGACTCAAAAGGCTGAATATGGACTTGGAATACAGATTGCTAAATATAGTGTACATGTTGATGGGTGTTGTATGGCAGAACAAGGTAGGTTGGCCACTTGGCCTGGAAATTGGGCTTGGATCGGTGCCCAAAAGCTGATCTGCCTTGGCTGGCTCAGCCAATCTGAGCCTGATCCCCAGCTGACCTGAGCCAAGTCAGGCTTTAATATTTTTTAAGATTTAAAGTTTATATAAGGTAGTGTACAGGGCTTTCGTGCAATTTTCATCACTACTTTAACCTTTTGAGAATCTCCTTTGCAGGTGAAAAATGCACAGAAAAACATAATGGAGGAGGAGGTGGTGGTGGTGGCAGCTGCCGGCAGAAGCATCTACGACAACAGCAGGTACATTGGACGGTGGCAGGAACGGTGATAGATGATGGTGGCGGCACAAGATGTGGTGACGATGAGCTGCAGGTTGTTATTTCCTCAATTTTTCTTCTTTGTTCTTCTTCTTCTTCTTCCTCCTCCTCCTCCTCCTCCTCCTCCTCTTCCTCCCCCCCCCCCCCCTTTTATGATGGTGAGTGGAGAAGTGGGAGGGGAAAGGGTGACCTGGTTGGAGTTGCCTGGGATCACCAGATCCAGCCAATCGACCCAATCCCCAATGAGGTGCAGGTAGTTATTTCCTCAATTTTTCTTCTTTGTTCTTCGTTCTTCCTCTTCTTCCTTCCCCCCCCCCCTTTTTATGATGGTGAGTGAAGAAGTGGGAGGGGAAAGGTTGACCTGGTTGGAGTTGCCTGGGATCACCAGATCCAGCCAATCGGCCCAATCCCTAATGAGAATCAAGGATCGGGGGGTCAGGATCAGATCAGATTGGCCAAAAACCGACTGGATCAGCTGATCTGATCCGATTCAGTCAACCTTGTGACTGAAGTACTGGAAGTGGTCCATACTCCATAGGATACCAGTAAACCATTTTACAATGTGTCGAGGCTGAATACAGATTCAAAACACAGATTGTCATGTGGTCCACAGTGATACCGTTACACACAGATTGCCATCTCTCTTTGGAAGTGGTCCATAGTGATACCATTACACACAGACTGTCATCCCTCTCTTGAAGTGGTCCATAGTGATACCATTAATCCAGTTTAAAACTATGCTGAGCCTCCCTCTCTCCCTCACTCTTCTCTTTGAGATGGCAAGTTGCTTTAGAAACTTAATTGAAGATCCCATTAAGACTCCTTCCCCTCTGACCTCCTGAGATGCTGCTGATAATTGAAATGATGAACACTGAAGCCTTTTGGTCACCTTCCGGAAACGGTGAACATCAAACATGAATATTATATGATTCCATAATCTGAAAATATTTTGAACAAATATCTTCAGTTTTTTGTGGCATATTAATCAGAGTGTTAGGACAAATACAACTAAGTAATAAGTAAAAAAGAATGGCCCCTTACAACATCTCAAATGAACAATACAGCAAGGGACCACAACTGACCCCTCGAGACATACTGATTCATTTCCTTCCTGGCCTATCCTCGACTTGTTGCCTGTGCAGACAGGAGGATGAGAGCCTGGACCACTTGTTTGTAGGCTGCAGCTATTCTCAGGGGGTGTAGGAGGAGCTTGCTAGGAGGAGACATTGTGCTCTTGGCTGCCAAAGAGAGGTGTTTCACCTTATCCAGAGTTGAGCAGATGTTGGACCCTAAGAGGAGACAGTTGTTTGGTGATTGATTCTCCATGCCATGTTGTGGGCTTTATGTGGGGAAAGGAACAACAGGACATTCAGGAGAGAAGCTAGAGAGATGGAGAGTGTGGTCTCACTTATTTGTGCTAGAGTGAGAGAATGGACAGAACTTTTTGTAATGTGAACTCACACAACTCCCCCCTTTTTGTTCTGTTGGGGGGTTAGCGTGGGTCACAATGGCTTTCATATAGGGAGGTTTTTGGGCTGTTTATGTTGAGGGGCCACACCATCTTGGTGAAGGCCATTTTGATGTATAGGGTTTTCTTTTGGGAACTTTCTACACTTGTACACACCTTTTTGATTTTATACAAGTAGTGGTACCATCCACTTAAAAAAAAGGACCAAAACTGAAGGGAAAAGGTGAAGTGCAATAATAGATAAGGAAACAAATAATCAAGAAACACAAGCATTTTCCCTACGCATAGCCAACACAAAGTTGTTGGATGTTAAAAAGAGAGAAATTTTCCACGATCCTCTTCACCTACATGAAAGAATATGCATCTTCAATGGAATAGGATAAGAGAGAGAAACAAAAGGACTCTTCATAACCGACCTTCAAAAGACCTGAAGAAGGAGGCAAAGACATCAAAAAACTTTTCTTCATAAAACTCAATGATATTACAACATAATTTTTAAATTTTAGGCAAGAACACATGTCAGGTCAAGAGTAAAAGAAGGGAAGAAATGAGCAGGAGACATATAAGAAAATTAGATGTAGGTGTTGTCTTTTTGTTGAAAGTAATATGAGCCAAAGATGTCAGCATAAAAAGCATCCCTCAAATGTATTTTTCTCCCAAACAGATTCCTCTTATTCCCAAAAACAAATTATAACTGCAAATCAAAAATAGATTCCATTTCTCCCATCTTGATCCCATTCCCCTCCCTGCTCCGGAGACAAGATCCAAGAAAATCCAGCAGTTTCCTGATCAGGAAACTTCTAGAAAGTTTTCTGCTCTTTGATCTACCATCTCTTCTTACTTTCAAAACCATTGAAGAAAATTAAGAAAAATAATTTTAATTTAATAGGCCAATGGAATAAAATACGAAAAAGGGCTCTTCAGTATTAGTGTATCTTTTGCACAGGCATTTTTGTCCATAAGCTTGCACTTTTATACTTGTATATCCATGTTTGTCTCAGGACATCCCTTGGTGTATGCTTTTTGCAGATGATATTGTTTTAATTGATGATGGTATTGATGCTCTAAATGCTAAATTAGAGCGTTGGAGACTTGCCTTGGAGTCTAAAGGTTTTAAAATTAGTAGGAGTAAGTCAGAGTTTATGCACTATAATTTTAATAATGAGAGAGTGGTTCAGGAAGACATGGTTCTAATTGATGGACATAACATTCCGAAGAGTAGTAGCTTTCGATACTTAGGGTCTATCATACAAGAGAATGGGGAGATTTACGATGACGTTACACATAGGATTAAGGTAAGCTGGCTAAAATGGAGAAGTGCATCAGGTGTCCTTTGTGATCGTCGTATGCCTGTGAAACTCAAAGGGAGGTTTTATAGAACGGCTGTGAGACCTGCTTTGTTATATGGTACCGAGTGTTGGGCAGTACGAAAGGAACACATCCACAAAATGTGTGTAGCAAAGATGAGGATGTTGAGATGGATGTGTGGCAAAACTAAGAAAGACAAGATTAGGAATGAGCGCATCCGTAAGGACTTAGGGATAGCTCTAATTGATAGTAAAATGAGAGAAAATAGACTCAGGTGGTTTGGACATGTGTTTCGTCGCCCTAACTCAGCGCCGGTTAAAAGATGTGACCAAATCTTAGTGGATGCTAGAAAAGAGCTCGAGGAAGGTCTAAAATGAAATGGTGCGATGTTACTAGGAAGGACATTAGTTTCTTGGGTTTAAATATGAATATTGCACTTGATAGAAATCTTTGGCGAAACAGAATTCATGTAGTCGACCCCAATTAATTGGGATAAGGTTCTGATGATGATATCCATTTTTGTCATTATTAATACAATAGTGGTATTATCCACTTATGAAAAAAAGTTATATATGCTAATCATGCCAAACCTTTATATCAGATCCAAGAACTAAGAAAGACTGCAAGATATACAAAAGTGTACAAGAATATCTTCAAGGGAGATCAAATGGTGTTAGAAATCGGAGTACCTGTAGAGATGGACAAACAACAGAGGAGAAAGAAGAAAGGGGGAAGAAAAGATCAAACCACAAGAACATCGAGATTTACGTGGTTCGGAGGCGATGTGCCTTCCTACTTCCACGGTCGCAGCAGGGTTTCCTCTATGATAAAAATACACCCGGAACAATACAAAGAGAGAGTTCACAGCCCTTTTATACAAGGAGATTAGGACGCCCAACAGATTAGGTCGATCCGCGTGCGAGGGCGCACGATGACAAGTTCGGACTCCACACTCTAACAAATGGCTCATCAGAAATGCCATGATAAAATGCATCCAATTCTGAATATCATTCAAGGCATAGAGAACCAAAATAAACCAAAAGCATGTAAAATTGTCATACCATTTTTCAAGTAGACAGCTGCCAAAGAAATGCCTGGAAAAGGAAGCTTCAGGCAACAGCGCTTATTTAACAGAAACCTTAATGCAGACGCACTGCAAGATAATCGATAACGATAGCATGCAGAAATCAGACTTCTGCTCAACAAAATGAAGTAACATTTAATAGAGGAATCAGATTGTGTTAAACTACGGTGGGAAGACAATTGTTTGGACAATGGATTCTCGTCTAGGCAATAGATTGAAAAAGCAAGCTTTAAGAGATATTTCAACATTCCCATTGTATTTTAAAGCCCTAGTATTCAACCATGACTACCACTGTGACGAGAATCCCCACCGTGTTTACAAAAGAAAACAAAAAGGCAAACAGGGAATTTTTTACACAACCATTTCTTAGTCTCTCACGAACCATAAGTACGAAAAAACGAAAATACTCAAACTACGCGATACATAAATCAGAAATCAAATTCCATTTTAAAGAAATCTTTCACTAACAACCTTTTCTTTGGCCTTTGGACACGATTTTGCAAAAGACATAAAAAAAAAAACAAAAGGCCGTACAAGATTCCCCGTACCAGCATAATCATTTCCACTACTGCAAGCAAAGTAATCACCCTGCCTACACAGCGAATGAAAAAGAGATGGAACCAGCCTACCCATGTCGAGCGTTATTGCCCGACATCCATAGATGAACGGAACCAAGACATGTCAAGGCCGTGTACAGAAAACCCCCCCTTCATATCAAACTAGGGCCTTTCTTCCAAACCTAACAAACCCATTGAATTAAAGAATGCTAAACAGAAGGAAGAGGAAATTTCACACTTCGACAACCGTTTGCCAGAGGTTACATTAGATCAACCAGTGGCAAAGCCGATCGTACAACTCGATTCACCGTGCCGGGATGAACTCCGGCGACGACAGCAGCAAGAAGGGCCGAAGGAACGGGGGAAGAACCAGAGCGCCTACACTCTTCCACTTCCAGAGAGAGCGCAAGACACCAAACTTGAGAGCCTCGTTTACTGCCAACAGCCGAGAGAGAGAGAGAGAGAGAGAGAGAAGAAAGGAGGGGCGCCCCTTTATTTGTTTTTGCGAGGCACCCCTCACTTTATAGGTAATATTAAAAGTATCCCACCTTTACGGTATAATACCACTGGAGGCCCGCTTGGGCTCGGACTTGGGCCAGGTCATCAAACCAACGGATCGGGTCCGGTCGAAAACTCGATCCGATTTCCATCCCTAATAACCGCGTGGAATGTGGATATGGATCTTTTTAAGGGGTAATACTCATTACAAATCAGAGTGTGCTATTTGTGCCCAGTCATTCCATCTTATCAACTCACTTACTGTTGATTCACGTCAGACAAATGAGATTTAAAGGATAAAAAAGGACTTCATTAAAGAGGTGTGAGGTCTATATATTTTTATCTCTTTATTAAAATCTTTATTGTCCTCCTGGTCCTGTTATCCTATTGTAAGTGAATTTAAAAAATAATTAGGTAGAAATTATACACTACGGTGTGTAACTCTTTTTTGAGAAATTTTTACGACACAACTGACTTTGGCTGAGTGGGAGGAGAATCCTTGGAATTTACCGCGCAGGAGTTGGAGCAATCGGGCTTGTTTTGGCAGAACAGTTTGGGCCGACCTTTAAGGGCAGTGATGATGTGGGCTGATCAGATTTGAGGCCTTTCACGGGATGGAGAGAGTGGAATTAGAGATGGATGATGTTTGTAAAAGTGGAGGAGTTGACCGCTTTGTCAATGAACTTTCGTTCAATTGAGATTTTATTTTATCTTTTTTTTAGAGGTCACTGTTATAAATTCCACATCTTGCGGTTAGATGAGTTATTTATTCTATAGATCTGTGGACGAGATTTTACAAATTAATCGTGTACGTTATGTATCGCACGTACCAGATCGTATCAGTCGGTGACCTTAAAATCAATTGATCTATTGAATTTATTTTATAATAAAATATAATATATTTATACATATAGTACCAGTTACGTATCATGTACCAATTGTAAGTTCCCGTGTTCGGACGCACTGATTTTCTATTTTTTTTTTCATTTTTCTTTAAAGATTAAAGGGAAAAAAATCTTAAAAATCACGTGACATTCGTAAGGTCTTGAATACCGGATGTTTTATTTAAATAGGACGCCAACTAATTTAACTGAGTTAAAGAATGATTTAAATAATTTTACTTATAATTTTTATATTAAAGTCTCTATTTTATATCAGTACGTAATAATACCAAACCGTACTGTCCCGTATCGATAAAAGATCGGTACGATCGATCCGTCAAACCTTGCCTGTGAAGACCTATGCCCAAGTATTTCTTTCAGGATGGCGAGATTGGTAGGAAAGTGATAGGACATTCAAACTTAGAATAGGTACCTATCTAAATGGATGGTCATGGGATCAACGCAAAAAAAATCTATTAATTACAGAAATAGTCAATAAATTACATAAAATTATAATATCTTAACAAGAAAAGAAAATAAAATAAGTTGAATGCTCTCTCTTTCTATATTCTTCTATTTTATGTTATGTTATATTCATTGAAAACTGTTAAGGAAATTACCGTCACCATTCTTCACTTTGAAATTGGTCGGTCTTTCTTCGGAGAGTAATTGTTATCTGGGTGTTTTCACACGTTCCTCGTTCACAAATCCGGATGAAGTTCACCTAAATAGAGAGAAATTTTCATGAGTGAACAGATTTTAATACCATATTGTTTAATCAAACTAACAACGTAAACTCGTGTCAGTGACTAGTGAGTAAAAAGGTCCGAAACTAATATAACAATGAAGTGGATCTCAAATATCTAGTTTAAAATTAAATGTCTTTCACCAACATTTGCATTGTAAAAAAGTTAAATAAATTTGGATTTAAGATCTGATGTGTCAGAGATTTTTTGGCTACGGAAATAGGACCCCGGAATGGGCTACATCCAAGCAAATAGTCCGAAAGAGTGGACCTCAAGCCATGTAGTCTAAGGACCAGTTTGGTATCACTTACTGAAGTTTAAAAGGTTTTAAAAGCACGGCCAATGCTTTCAAGATTTATCGGATGAGATTATCTCTTTTTCAAAAGTCTTTTTGTGACTCATTTGTCAAAACACATAGTAGGAAAGACAACATGATGCAAATTCACTTTATTACCCTTGCATCGCCGCTCGTGCCACATCTTTTCTCTCGTTAAAAACGCAAAGACTTTTTATTCATGACAAATCTACATAAATAATGGGATTGTCCGGGTACAAGTGACTTTTTCATTCAAAATCCTCTTCTCGACTGCCCAAAAACTCGTTCTCGTACGGCCGTGGACACGTGAAGGTAATTGTGTCAGTCTCTCTCCAAGGTGAAAATCTCACGTTGCACGTATCTCAACATCATCGTGAAGTCCCGCGATCAATGACACCCAAGAGGGGGTGATTTGGGTGATTACCAATTTTAGGGAAAACTTTTAACTTTTTACAAAATATGTGATAAACGATAATTAGCAATAGAAAGCTGATTAACCAATTCACTCAAAATCACCGATCCCACACGACCATACAACGAAAACAATCAAACCGCACAAAAACACACAATGCACAACGATTTTTAAGGTGGTTCGGATGCAACGACGGCAATCCTACGTCCACCCCTCACCAAACCCGGTGAGACTTCACTCGGGGATAAATCCCCAAACAGAGACGACGCTCCAACCACATACGCAGGACGACACCTGCACACACACACGGGGACACGCCCCAACCCACACACGGAGACAAGCTCCAACACACACACACACACGGAGATGAACTCCAACACGATCCGACAACCGGATCACTACAACACACACAAGATCGAACGGATCTAAATAGACCCACACACACATAAACGCAGATCTAGGAAGATCCACGTACACACACGAATCAATTACAACACACACACAAACAACCACGGATCCAACACGATCCACACACACATAGATTCTACAGTTTATAAAGAACACAAATACAATACCCAAAACATAAATACGATGAGGCTTAGTTTAGAAAACTCATGTTTCGGGTTCCCTTTGAATACATGCTGCGGATCTAGAACATATCTTCAATCTTCACTTGACCGAAGCTTCAATTCGTGCTTGCTCGCTTTTCTGCTTTCTTGCTTGCTCGGCTTCTCCTCTTGAATCTTTGCTTGATTCTTTTCCTTGGATGATGTTGGCTTCAGATCTACCTTGAATGGCTTGAGGTTGGATGAAGGTGTTGCTACACGAGGTACTGTTCACGGAGCTACAGTACCCTCTTCTTCCTCCTTGGACAGTCTCCCCTTGAATCCCCTTGGTTCCTTTGCTTGCTTGCTTGCTTGCCTATCCTCTTGATTGGAGCTTTGTTGGCTTCAGATTGAGCTTGAATGGCTTCAGATGGATGAAGAAATTGTTGGACGGAGTACTGTTCACGCAGCCCTTCTTGCTCTTGCAAAAGCTCACTTTCCCTCTTGATAGCCTCTATTAGATCTCACATTAGGTGCTTAGGGTTTATGACCCTTTAGGTTGGTTTTATATCTCTTGAAAGGCCCTTGGACAACCCCTAGACCAGATCCACGAATCCTGGTGTAATTGTGGGCAAAAGGATTAAAGAAATAGGGTGAAACCCCTCTTCTCGAGCTTGACACAAAAGTCAACAAAAGTGGACATCGGGGCTGGCGGTCGACCGGAGGGCATGGGGCGGTCGACCGGAACCTGTAAATCCTCGAACTTTTAGGCTATGGCAAAACCTGTAACGACCCGAGAATCCGATTACCGGGAAGGCCCGATAACCCGAGACTCGCACCGTCGCCCACGAGCCGGGAGGGCTCGGAAGGGCTAAAAGGAGTGTGGAGGCACAAAAAAATAGGAAATAAAGCAGGACAACCAACAACAACAAGCTGAAAGAAAGAACAACTACAGCTACAACAGAGTCCAGTCCAACAGAAGGTACAGTCTAAAGCAGTAAAACGTATCACATGCCAAGTGAACACTCGGCCCGGCAAGCTGGCAACTGAGAACCTCCGCCCCGCACCCTCGAACCGCGAGGAAGAACCGCTACACCTGAAAAGCAGGGAATGAGTCTCCAAAACAGAGACTCAGCAGGGATCCTGCGGAACCCCAACCGGAAACAACGGCGGTAGCGGAAAGGAAGCTACAACTACAGCAGGAACAGCAAGTCGGTGGCCGGTCAAAAACTCGGCACTACAGCTACTCCTACTGTACCAGAAGGCACACCTCGATCACGCAGTCGAAGCTACCGAACCACGCTAGCACCACCTACCGAAGTAAAAACCCACGGCAACCACGCCGTAGAGGCCTGTCCCCCGGACACAGCCGACCTAGACACACTATCCAAGGTGCAACCCCGACCATCTGATCGCAGGTACCGCACAACAAGACGGAACCTCGGTAAAGCCACTAGCACTAGTCTCACGGCGCGAAAACCAACACACGCGCCACGGTGAAACAACCGAAAACTCAACG
Organism: Amorphophallus konjac; assembly: GCA_022559845.1. Classification (NCBI taxonomy): domain Eukaryota; kingdom Viridiplantae; phylum Streptophyta; class Magnoliopsida; order Alismatales; family Araceae; genus Amorphophallus; species Amorphophallus konjac. The sequence continues at coordinate 18,287 of JAHNEJ010003418.1, read as the reverse complement.
ATCGACACGACCGAAAACTCGAAGGTCAAAGTTACAGAAACTGACAGTCTGTCACTCCCAACTCGACAGGAGTACCACCCACTAGAAGCACAGCCGGTAGCGTCCCCTGACGTCTTACACCGCGCCGCAGGTGAACCGCCTGACGTGGTAGCTCCTACCAAAGGTGCAAACACCGTACAAGTAACCACAAACAAGTGACTAGCTGGGGTCACACCCGTCGACGTGGGTCCAACCGCCCCCAACCACGTGTGCACACACAGACCTTGCATCACTAGGTCTGGTCCTCTGACCGGTTTTCCCCCGTAGCTGGACTCTGGCTACCGACGAGGGGCCTACGGTAACCGGTCCACAAACCGTCTCAAAGGTGAATGCGCGTACACCACTCCCAGGTGAGACCAGCACCTCGTACTGGTGGGCTACGACTAGTGGAGGGTCGCTGAAGGAGTAGACTCTCAAGTCAATGAAAAATAACGTCCAAATACGACGACGTACGGGGACCACCCCACGTACCGGCCCCGTCGCACGGTGACCACAGTCGGAGAAGAAACGGGACTCACAGTCCACGGCCACGCACGCACCGTGCGCTAGAGTCGAGAAAACTCAAGTGGCGCTAAGCCACTGGACTCTGGACAGTCCTCCAGACGCACTACACCCAACGGTCCTTGAGTCACAAGACTCGGGGTCAAGACCGTTGTACGCAACAGCACAAGGCCATCAATCTAGTCCAATCTCTAGGTCTAAAACCACGGTAGTACAAGTACCGAGACAACTCACGAGTCGCCAAGACCACTCCCTCGGGAAGGGAACGCAAGGGACCAAGGCCACCCACACGGGCCACACGGAAAACACAGAAGCACGATTCCCCGGACAGCACACAAGCCGCCATGTCGATTTCCCATCTTGAAGCAAGCGGGAAAACCTCCAGCCCCAGACCGGATAACTGGACTCGCAGTCCAAGGCCAAACACATGGCCCACACGGAAATCACCTTCCAAAGAAACTCACAATATGCGGGGGAGATCCCACCGCACACACACCGATACCCGGTGACTCGATCGAGCGTAACACGAAAGCCCAACACGCGAGAAGTCACCCGGACTCTCAACCCTATGGGCACGCTAAACGAGATAACACGGTCTTCCAGACACCCTCAAAACACGGACACAGAATCCCATGGGTGTCTAGCACTCACGAGACCGCAAGTCGACCACTGGGTCCCAACCGGGTCGACCAGGGATCCACACATCGCGGAGCAAGGCGGAAAACACAAAAACTCACCTCGGAATGACATAAAGCCTGACGGTCTAACCCTAGACCATCACATGGCTGTAACGGTCTAGACGGGACCGTCACATCAACCTGGCGGTCTAACGCAGGCCGTTACACGGCCCAAGGGAACGCAGAATGTAACGCGCCTGGCCTAGCGTGTTACACAAATGCAACGCGCTTGCCCCAGCGCGTTACACAAATGTAACGCGCTTGCCCCAGCGCGTTACACAGATGTAACGCGCCCGCCCTGGCGCGTTACACGCGCTGACCCCAAACAACGATTGAAACGCCCCTGACGGCCCACCCGGGTGCGTTACACGCATGTAACGGTCCGTCGGGGGCCGTTACACCCCCATCCCTCAACTGGGTAACAGGGGATGTGACGCACCCACCCAGGCGCGTCACACGGCTGTGGCGGTCTATCGTGGGACCGTCACACCCACGAACGCCAAAGGGAATGTAACGCCCCTGCCCAGGCGCGTTACACATGTAACGGTCACTGGAGTGACCATCACACCCTCCCGAGAACGTTACGGCGGGAAACGACCCGAAAAACGTCCCACGCCCACATACCTCCACGGGAGAGGGGGAAAACAAGGGGGAAGCCCCCAAATAGCCCCTAGCATGCATCTAAGGCCTCGGATCGGCCAAAAATGCCGTAAAACGAGAGATCGGCCCACAAGCCCTAAAACATGGGTTTTGCCCAAAAACCCCGATTCCACCCGCTCGGCTCACCACGGCCTACGAAACTCGCGGGAAAAGAAGTGCACGAGCTGGGGGTCCATCTCCCTACCTCCACCGAAGAAACGACGCGCTGTGGACTCCGATCCATGAAGAAATCATCGCGAAACCCTCGCCGGCTCGAGATCGCGCCACCGAGCTTCCACGCGCCTCCTCCGCCTCGATCCTCACCTGTCCTCGCCCGCATCCTCGCCCGCGCCACCTCCACCTCGCCCCCGCCTCGCTCCGTCGGCCGCCGGAGAAGAGAGGGGAGAAAGAGGGCGTGAGAGAAGAGAGAGGGAGGGAAGAGAGAAATGAGAGGGGAGAGAGAAAAGGGTTAGTATATATAGGAAAACCTGAAATTTACGAAAATTCAGAAAATTATGAAAAATTACCTCCGCGATCCTCGGGAAGAGCACAACACAGTGGTAACGTCCCGGAGTTGGAGAACGCCACGGTTTGCCCTGCAAAGAGTTCCGAATGCACATCAGGGAAAAACACGTGTAAATCACAAAATACACTCCGAGACCCACTAAAATGATCCGAAAAATATCTAAAAAATCCGGGGCATTACAGCCCTCCCCCCTTAAAGGAATTTCGTCCTCGAAATTCAGGACCAAGCACAAAGTCACAGGGGAAGAACACTGAGCCAACTGACACGTTGTCAGAGCCCCAGCACAGAAAACTTCGATTCTCATGAAAACACCGATCATGAGGGACACAACTAGACTTACAATCACAAGCAACACCTCGCTCCTCGCGCCTAGCACACTGGCCAGCAGAGCAGGCATATACCAAAGGGCACAGTCCGGCATCACCTCAGACACCACGGAAACCAATCAAGGCGCCGCTGCCACCATCTCGCTCACCGAGGAAACACAACCCTCGTCACGAGAAACAGCTACTGATCCATCCAATGGTCAGCAGATAAATCGCACATCAGCTTTACAACCAGCTGACAGGTCGCACACCCTTCTCAAGGGGACAACCAATACAGAGCCTCCACCAGCTCAAGCAGTTCTCTCAGTAGACCGCAACCAGAACATCGGCTCAGCACCAAGAAACACCCCACACATGGCAAGCCGAAAGCCGGATATAACACTGTGCCAACTCTTGTCAGAAGATAAACTTCGACAAAGCCCAGATCCCATCCGGAAAGGCACATTACCGAAATGACTACCAAAGGTGTAACGACCCGAGAATCCGATTACCGGGAAGGCCCGATAACCCGAGACTCGTACCGCCACCCACGAGCCCGAAGACTCGGAAGGGTTAAAAGGATGGTGTGAAAACTACACAAGCATCACATATAATTGCAGAAATTAAACAGTTATAATATTGAGCAGGAAATAAATTAACAATTTACATGGTCCACATGGAAAGAACAACAACAGCAACAGTAGTCCACGACTAGTACAGTGACAAGAAAGAAAAGTATAGCTACACGGGGCATACCCCGGCTCTGACCTCTGGCATTACCTCTGGGCACCCGCACCACGCTGTGCTCCTGACGCGCTCCCCGAAGGTGGCGCCTCACCTGAAACACAGTGAAAACACGCAGGGAATGAGTCTCGGAACAAGACTCAGTAGGGATCACTCGAACCCTACCTCGTAAAGCGAGAAACCACTACACTAGCGATCGGAGAGTACCTCAGAAAAGTAAGCCCTGTACTCTACAAGACAAAGGTCCCATGGCACGCAAACCGACACCCGTGCCACGGTAAGAAGACCAAAGCTCAACGGCCAAACCGACAAACCCGAAGGTCAGAAATACTCGACTGACAGTCTGACACTCCGTACTCGACAGGAGTACCACCCACTAGAAGCACAGCCGGTAGCGTCCCCTGACGTCTGACACCGCGCCGCAGGTGAGCCGCCTGACGTGGTAGGTCCTACCCGAGGCGCAAACACCGCACAAGTAACTCACAATAAGTAACTAGCTGGGGTCACGCCCGTCGACGTGGGTCCAACCGCCCCCAACCACGTGTGCACACACAGACCTTGCGTCACTAGGTCTGGTCCTCTGACCGGTTTTCCCCCGTAGCCGGACTCTGGCTACCGACGAGGGGCCTACGGTAACCGGTCCACAAACCATCTCGAAAGGTGGGTGCCCGTACACCACTCCAAGGTGAGACCAGCACCTCGTACTGGTGGGCTACGACTAGTGGAGGGTCACTGAAGGAGTAGACTCTCGAGTCAACGGAAAACGACGTCCGAGTCCGACAACGTGTGGAAATCACCCCACGCACTAGCTCCGTCAACGGGGGCCACGGTCGGAGAAAAACGGACGCACCGCCCACGGCCAAACTCATGACCAAGGCAAACGGAACCTCCGGACACCAAGGACACGGTCACGGAACTCCACGGGGTGTCCCGGACACACACACGGCCCAAAGGGAACACCCGATAACGGAAAAGATCGCGCTAGGGATACCTAGCGCGACACGGAAGAACGCGCTAGGGTCCCCTAGCGCGACAGAGAAGATTGCGCTAGGACTCCCTAGCGCGACAGGGAAGATCGCGCTAGGGAACCCTAGCGCGACAAGGACCATCGCGCTAGGTCCTCCTAGCGCGACAAGGCTAATCGCGCTAGGACCCCATAGCGCGACACGAACCGCCCTACTGTTCATCTTCTCCGATGAACGCGCCCCGTCGGGGCAGCGCGACGAACAAGAACGCGCTACTGGAGTATAGCGCGTTCTCAGTCCGCGGCCGAAAACGGTAGAAACTCCCAAAAATTCCAACCACGCCCCCATGCCTCCACAGGAGAGGGGGAAATCGAAGGGGAAGACCCCTGGGGACCCCTAGCATGATTCTAGGCCATCAAAACATGAAATCATGCATCAAATCCATAGATCGGGCGAGCTCTCCCCAAATCATGGAAAAACCCCAAAATGCTCAAACAAGCCCCTCTCGGCCTCCCCGCTGCCTACAAATCACGGGAATGAACGGCAAGAGGCTAAGGAACGTCACCCTACCTCAATGGAGTCAATGCTCCGCCGAATCACCCACGAATCACGAAGAACGCTCGAAGCTTCACGAACTCCCCACGCTTCCCACGCTTGCCGCACGCCCACGAGCTCGCCTCGCCGCCGCCCACACGTCCGCGCCGTCACCCCGCCGCCGTCCGTAGCCGGAGAGGGGTCCGCCGCGCCCGAATGGGAGAGAGGGAGAGAGAGGAGTGCGGTCACGGTTGGGGAAGGAAGGAGAAAGAAGAAGAAGAAAGAGAAAGAGAAAGAGGAAAAGAAAAAGAAAAAGAATTAGGGCTATATAGAAAATCTGAATTTTCGGAAAAATACCAAAAAATAGAAAAATATATTTCCGGAATCCTCGGAACGCACCGATCCACCACTCGTGCCCGGGTGAACCGCCCGGTTCGCCCGCAGCGAGCTTCCGAAGAAAAAGCCGAATCCCGCGCCGGGAATCGGAAAACACGCGCGGAAAAGCCGCGGAACGCCTCCAGGCCTCCGAAACGACTCCGGATCGCGCCGATCCGAACACGAAAGATGTCCGAAACGAAATTTTGAACACAACAGAGCCGGACGCTCCGAAAACCAGATTCAGGACCCACGAAGAAGGATCCGAAAGGTCCGGGATATTACAGCCCTCCCCCCTTAAGGAATTTCATCCTCGAAATTGAGAACAACCAAAGGGGAAAGAAAGGGAAGACTCACTCAAACAGATACGGGAACTGCTGACGCATCTCGTCCTCACGTTCCCACAAAGCCTCACCACCACAGTGTCGCTGCCACACGACCTTTACCAAGGGAATGACCTTGTTCCGTAGGCGATGCTCTCGCCTATCCTCCACGCGGATCGGAAACTCTAGGAGAGAAAGATCTGGAGTCACCTCAGGCCAAACGGGAAACTCGAGCACATGAGAGTCGTCGGGCATATACTTCCGCAACATCGAGACGTGAAACACGTCATGCACCGACGCCAACTCAGGAGGTAACTGCAACCGGTAAGCAACCTCACCGATGCGCTCCACAATCGCGAAAGGACCAATATAGCTGGAACTCAGCTTCCCACGCCGTCCAAAACGCATCACCCCCTTCATCGGAGAAACTCTCAAGAACACATGATCGCCCACGGCGAACTCGAGGGGCTGCCTCCTACGGTCAGCATAGCTCTTCTGCCGACTCTGGGCCGCCAACATGTTTTGACGAACCAGGTGCACAACATCCACACATTGCTGCACCAATTCCGGTCCCGTCAAAACACGCTCACCCACCTCAAACCAATCAAGTGGAGTCCGACAAGGACGCCCGTACAAAGCCTCATAGGGAGCCATGCCGATGCTCGAATGAAAGTTATTGTTATAGGCAAACTCCACCAACGGTAGGTGATGAATCTAACTCCCCTGCCACTCTAGGCAGCAGGATCTCAGCATGTCCTCCAAAGTCTGAATGGTCCTCTCAGACTGACCATCTGACTGAGGATGATACGTCGAGCTGAATGTCAACTCTGTGCCAAGAGCTCACTGAAAACTCCTCCAGAATCCAGAAGTGAAGCGCGGATCCCGATCCGACACGATCGAAATGGGAACCCCATGTAACGGCACGATCCGCTCCACATAAAGACGAGCCAACTTGGACACGCTCCAGCTGACCTTGACCGGTAACAACCGCGTCACCTTCGTCAGCCGATCCACCAGCAACCAAATACTGTCCTGCCCACTCGGGGTCCTCGGCAATCCCACCACGAAATCCGTAGTCACATGGTCCCACTTCCAAACAGGAACATCCAAGGGCTAGAGAGTACCTCCTGGTCGCTGATGCTCTGCCTTCACCTGCTGACAGATCAGGCACCTGGCCACAAATTCAGCAACATCTCTCTTCATGCCAGGCCACCAGAACTGCCTCCGCAAGTTCCGATACATCTTCGTCGCACCCGGGTGCACAGTGTACCTACTCCCATGAGCCTCGCGTAACACCGCACGACGAACCTGCTCCTCCGCTGGGACGTACAGCCTGCCACGAAACCTCGCAGCACCGTCCTCGCCAAGCTCCACATCAGCCATAGCCAAAATTCGGGGCAACTCAGGGTCCGCATGCTGAGCCTCTGTCACCTGACGACGGATAGCAGGAGTGACAGTCAGACTCGCAAGCACCTCCAACCCTGGCTCCTGGGGAATCTTGAGCCTGAACGATACTTCGGGCACTTGTTCCCAGAGCCTCCACCTCCTCAACATCATGGCACTGACCGCAACCTTCCGACTCAAGGCATCGGCAACGACATTCATCCTGCCCGGCTGATAAGACAGGGTGAAGTCATAGTCCTTCATGAACTCCATCCAACGCCTTTGCCTAAGGTTCAGGTCCTTCTGAGAGAACACATACCTCAAACTCTGATGGTCAGTGAACACCTCGAACTTCTCGCCGTACAGATAATGCCTCCAGATCTTCAGCTCGAAGATCACCGCCGCCAACTCAAGATCATGGGTAGGGTAGTTCTCCTCGTTGGGCTTTAGCTGCCGAGATGCATAAGCCACCACTCTACCATACTGCATCAACACAGCTCCCAATCCAACACCGGAAGCATCTGTACACACCACAAAACCTCCCGATCCAGAAGGTAAAACCAACACCGGAGCCGAGGTGAGCAATCTCTTCAGTTCGCTGAAGCTCTGCTCACACTCCTCGGACCAAACGAAAGGCACATCCTTCCGCGTGAGCCTCGTCATCGGGGTCGCAATGCGGGAAAAATCATGGATAAACCGACGATAATAACCCGCAAGCCCCAAGAAACTCCGGATCTCTGTCACCGACCTCTGCCTCGGCCACTGCATTACTGCCTCGACCTTGGCGGGATCCACGGAAATGCCATCACCAGAAATCACGTGCCCCAGAAAGTGCACCTCGCTGAGCCAAAACTCGTACTTGCTGAGCTTCGCATACAACTGGTGACCTCGCAACGTCTGCAGCACCACACCCAAATGGTACGCGTGCTCCTCAGCAGACTGCGAATAAACAAGGATGTCGTCCACGAAGATGACCACGAACTGGTCCAAATATGGATGAAACACCCTCTGCATCAAGTCCATGAAGGCTGCAGGGGCATTAGTGAGCCCAAACGGCATCACCAAGAACTCATAATGCCCGTACCTCGTACTGAATGCAGTCTTCTCCACATCGGACTCGCGAATTCTCAACTGATAGTAACCGGATCGTAAATCAATCCGCGAGAACACTCGCGCAGACTGAAGCTGGTCGAACAAATCATCAATCCGCGGTAGCGGATACTTGTTCTTAATGGTCACGTCATTCAGCTGTCGATAGTCAATGCACAACCGCAGACTACCGTCCTTCTTCTTCACAAACAACACGGGCGCACCCCAAGGGGAAAAGCTAGGACGAATATACCCCTTGGCCAACAGTTCCTGCAACTGCGCCCTCAACTCTCTCAACTCAGCGGGGGCCATACGGTAGGGAGCCTTCGCCAAAGGTCCCGTACCAGGCACAATCTCGATCACGAAATCGATCTCCCGCTGGGGAGGTAATCCAGGCAACTCCTCGGGAAAAACATCGGGAAACTCGCACACCACCGTAATGTCCTCGACATCCGGCTCCATCCGGTCAGACACAACCACTGACGCGAGAAAACCCTGACAACCGGAATCAAGCAATCGACGGGCTCGAATAGCAGAGATAAGGAATCGAGAAGAGGCGGAACGGATACCTTGGAAATAGAAGGTCCTCTTGCTCGGATGCTGGAAGTAGACCCTCTTCATTCCACAATCCACCACCGCTCTGTAGACACGCCAAAATTGACGTTATGTTGATCAAGTCTCATGTCATTATATAAACGCCCCAAGTGGACTTCAATATTCCTATAAAATGAAGTTTTTCTATTTTTGTGAGTTTTATGCATTTTTCCTGTATTTTCGTGATTCACGACCTGAAGAAGGGCGTTATTTTCAAAGTAGCGACCTGTCATAGGGCGTTTTCAAAAGAAGAGACGACCACAATAGAGGGCGTCCATTCCTGGTATTATCCGTTAATTTCTGGAATTATCTATTTTCAAAATAAAAAGCATTTTGTGAGTAACGTCCTTCTTCAGGGCGTGTTTTTGATAAACGCCGTTACCTCAGGCGTTTTCCCTTAATTTTTTAAACAGAGAAGGTTTTTATTTCCAAAATTAAATCCAGGACGAAACGCCCTTGTCTAGGTCGTGTTTCAAGAAACGTCTCTGTGAAGGTCGTCAATTCATGATTTGACGCCCTGTCCTAAGTCGTGTTTTACTCCAGAGTCTTTCCTTCTTCCATCTTTCCCTCACAGTTCCCTACTATCATTTGGTCTCTTACTCGATCTCGATCCTTCCTTGGATGCCTCATTGCCCGTTCTTATCTTTCCTTAGTTTGATCACATCCGCTTGAGGCACTATAAAATGAAGTCTTGATCGATCGTGTTGAAGGTTAAGCACTCATAAGATTGAACGTCCAGAACGCTTATTGCAGGTCACGAGCTGCATCCTCTGCATCCTCCGTTGGGCTGCATCCTGCTTCATCCATCTACTTCCATCAACATATTCGTTCGGTTTTTCCCCTTTACTGTCGTCAGGGATAGCAGGGTTTCCACTTATTCATCTGCTTTGTTTTATTTCGTTCGTGTCTTAGGTATATCATCACCCCTCCATTCTTCATATCTATTCACCCTTTGCATGTGTTCACATCTTATTGCATCTTTCTTTTATCATCATATTCTTCCTTGCCCTTAAGTCTTCTTAAGGGGTTTAAAAACAAAAAAAAAAAGAAGGTACGCATGTCGATGTCCTCTTCTCGTTACATATTCTATTTGAATTGATACTATAGCACTTTGGCTGATCCCTTTCTTCTTGTTTGTTTTACTGTCTATCTTGCAAGGTAATCAAAAAAAGAAAACCCTTCTCATCGGCCGGCCGATTGAAGAAGGAGGAAGAACTCTACATCATCCCGCGTTTCCATTTCCACCAGGTAAGTGCGATCCCTTCCCCGTTCTCATCTTCTCTTGGGACCCTCGCGTCTCTGGCGATCACATCATCTCCACATTAGCACCTCGTGCTATTTTTATTGCATCTTATGCATTTTATTTATTCATTGTTACATTTTGATTCCTAAGTGTGGATTTTAATCCAATCTATAAATTGGCGATCACGGTGGGACCTCCACTGTTTTCTTTTTGATTACCATCTCCATTGGCACCCTCGCGTGCCCTTTCCCCTTTGCACCCTCGTGTGCCCTTTCCCCTTTGGCACCCACGTGTGCCCTTTTCCCCTTGGTACCTTCGGTACCCTTTCCTTTGTGCCCCTCGGCACCCTCCACTGTGCACACTGCGCACTCCGGGATCAGCCAGTTAGTGTTTGGATATCTCCCAGAATTAACGCCTTCCACGAGGGCGTGTTTTGATTTCACGCCCTTCAGAAGGGCGTGTTTTAGTTGATTAACGCCTCTTCCATTGGGCGTCTTTTGCATATCTCTTGTTGCTTTACCGCTTAATTATTTTATCTGAGAATTCACGCCCCACCCCAGGGCGTGCCATTTCTTTTTAGCGCCTGTCATCAGGGCGTTTCATTCATTTTTCGTGCTTTATTCATATCTTGTTGCACTGTCTGAGAATTCACGCCCATTTGCAGAGCGTATTATTTGTTATTAACGCCTTCAATCAAGGCGTGTTCTTTTGATTTGACGCCCTCCTGTGTAGGCGTCCTTTCCTGATAACGCCTGACCTCAAGGCGTGTTTTTGTCTCTTCCTGTGAGCCCCTCACAGGATCCACGACAGCCACGCTGCCGTTTCCTATTTGGTAGCGACCTCTCCCAGGTCGTGTCTTTCCTGAGTTTTCACAGAAATTGCTTACTGCCTTATTTGTGATTCGTTGTTTGGCATCTTGATCTGTCTTGATATATTGCTGTGATTTACATTGACTTCATTTTACTTGTGGGTTTTTTTTTGGTTGAGAGACCTCCTCTCTCTAGCCTAGGATTTCACACACCTTTCTTGGAATCGGGACAACCCTCCATTGAGTATTCCGTCTCTTTGGACCGGAAATCCCTTTTCCAAGACCTCCATAAGTCCCCGCACCCGTGGATTCCCTCACGGACGCCGGGCTGGTTGTACCCTCGAAGTACCCGGAGTTTAGATATCCTATTCGTTGGTGAAGAGAGAGAAAACTTAGTTGACCCGGAGGTCACACTTGGATCAAACTAGGTTTCATTTGGCAAAAGAGTGAACTATTCACAAATAATCCACTTTAATCTCAAACATCCAAACATTAAAATCTTCCGTGCTTTCCAACATTGTTTGCATAACTTGGTTGGGTTGACTTGGTTGAATTGTTTTGATTAAAGTGCTTTTTTTGGAAATTCCTTCATTAAACATCCTCTCTCTTAAGTATGAAACTCCGTTCAGGTAAAATCATCAACATGTCAGGCAACGGGTACTCTTATGATGATGAGGATGAGAATGTATTTGGTCAATATGGTGACCCTTTCCAAGATTCGGTTTATTATGAGGGAAACTATCTCCCTCCTCATCCTCATTACTCACAAGTTCATGTGGTTGATACCACTATTCATGAGGCGGACCCTTCGTCTCAAGTTCCATCTTCCAACACCTCCGAGAACCCTTCCCCATCCATTAATGTCACAGATTTGATCCAAGCTCTCTCCCAGTTGGATGACTCCCAGCGGCAAGCCATTCAGGCTGCTTTGAAAGGGAAATCCGTCCCTTCGTCTTCCTCTAATCCCCCTCCGGCCGTGAGTGGCCATCAGATTGTTAATGACCAGGCGGTCTTGCATCCCCCCTCCTCTCGTCCACAAACGCCTACCGCGGCCATGCCGGCCCAGCATGCGAGCTATTCAGCGGTTAGGCACCAATCTTCCCAACCTCCTCGGATTCTACGAACGCCTATACTGCATTCTTTTGTTTAGAATCAGGCCCCGGTCGAGCCCGATACCAACACTCTCTTGCTTCAGAAGCTGGCCAGCATGGAGGAGCAGCTCAAGAAGGTTACAGCGACTAAGAATGCTCCGGAAATTTCTCTTCCTACGTTGCCGGTGTTCCATTTACCACCTTCTGAAATGCCGAATTTTCGGCGATATAATGGGACAGGCAACCCATTCATTCATTTAAAGGATTTCCGATATGAGACTTCCTTCTGGCAAGACAATAAGGCCTCCTTGGCCTACTTATTCAGGAGATCTCTTGAGGGGCCAGCCCTCGAATGGTTTTATTCTCTGGAGCCAGCTGATGCCGGCGATTTTGATGTTATTCAAAGAAAATTCTTACAAAAGTACAGAGACCGGGTGGGACCTTCCCTTTCTGTTACAGATCTAGTCGCTGAGAAAATGAAGCCCGAGGAGGACTTCATCGTATTTGCTGATAGGTGGCGGTCTATGGCCGAGAAATTGAAGGACACATTGTGTAACGACCCGAGAATCCGATTACCGGGAAGGCCCGATAACCCGAGACTCGCACCGCCACCCACGAGTCCGAAGACTCGGAAGGGTTAAAAGGATGGTGTGGAAACTACATAGTTATCACAAGTAATTGCAGAAAATAAACAGTTATGATATTAAGCAGGAAATAAGATAACAATTTACATGGTCCACAAAATAAAATAACCACGACAACAGTCCACGACTAGTACAGTGACAAGAAAGAAAAGTACAGCTACACGGGGCATCCCCCGGCTCAGACCTCTGGCACTACCTCTGGGCACCCGCACCACGCTGCGCTCCTGACGCGCTCCCCGAAGGTGGCGTCTCACCTGAAACACGGTGAAAACACGCAGGGAATGAGTCTCGGAACAAGACTCAGTAGGGATCACTCGAACCCTACCTCGCAAAGCGAGAAACCACTACTCTAGCGGTAGGAGAGTACCTCGGAAAGGAAAGCCCTGTACTCTACAAAGCAAGACTCTACGGCACGCAAACCGACACACGTGCTACGAAGAGAAGACCGAAGCTCAACGGTCACCGACAAACCCGAAGGTCGGAAACACACGACTGACAGTCTGACACTCCGTACTCGACATGAGTATCACCCACTAGAAGCACAGCCGGTAGCGTCCCCTGACGTCTTACACCGCACCGCAGGTGAACCGCCTGACGTGGTAGGTCCTACCCGAGGCGCAAACACCGAAAAGTAACTCACAACAAGTGACTAGCTGGGGTCACGCCCGTCGACGTGGGTCCAACCGCCCCCAACCACGTGTGCACACACAGACCACGCGTCCTAGGTCTGGCCCTCTGACCGGTTTTCCCCCGCAGCCGGACTCTGGCTACGACGAGGGGCCTACGGTAACCGGTCCACAAACCGTCTCGAAAGGTGGGTGCCCGTACACCACTCCCAGGTGAGACCAGCACCGCGTACTGGTGGGCTACGACTAGTGGAGGGTGTGGACACCGAAAATTGCACATCCAAAATGTCATGCTCAGCCCAGCATCAACAACGGCGCCGAGTGAAGAAACCCCCGGGGAAATCAAGCACAAAAGGCTCCACAGCCCGTGGGCCTCGAAGAAAATCAAATGGGCCACAACTCATGCTCACAATGGGCTCAAAATTGCCCATTTTAGCTCTTCACCGGCACACCCCCAGGGGGGGTCTTCAACAGCACACCCCCATGGGGGGGTCTTCAACGGCACACCCCCATGGGGGGGTCTTCACCGGCGCACCCCCATGGGGGGGTCTTCAACGGCACACCCCCATGGGGGGGTCTCCACCGGCACACCCCCCATGGGGGGGGGGTCTTCAACGGCACACCCCCATGGGGGGGTCTTCAACGGCGCACCCCCATGGGGGGGTCTTCAACGGCACACCCCCCATGGGGGGGGGTCTTCAACGGCACACCCCCCATGGGGGGGTCTTCACCGGCACACCCCCATGGGGGGGGTCTTCACCGGCACACCCCTTGGGGCCTCAGCAGGCTTCAGCGGCACGGCCCCTTGGGCCCTCAGCGGCACGCCCTCAGCAGGCCTCAGCGGCACGCCCTCAGCAGCTTCAGCGGCACGCCCTCAGCAGGCTTCAGCGGCACGGCCCTTTGGGGTCTTCAGCGGCACGCCCTTCAGGCCGTTCAGCGGCACGCCCATCCGGGGCTCCAGCGGTACGCTCTTTTGGCACCACAGCGGCACGCTTGTTCAGCCCTTCAACGGCACAGCGGTGAAGCTCTTTCAACGGGCGACGTGAGGCCCATGCCCTACACATCCTTGGCGCGCAGTGGAGCCATCTGAGGTGGCAGCCGATCGTTGGGCCACGTGGCCTAGTCCACTGACAGCCAGGACAGGCAGGTCAAACCTCATGATCACGGGCCACTTCCCGCTTCGACGCCCCTGCACGAAGACTCCCGCCGTCCGGGGTATAAAAACCCCTCCCCTTCGTTTCGAACAAAAAAAAAATCGGAGGGGGAACACACAGAGGGGAGAACGGCCAGAAACGAACAGAGAGAGGAGAAGAGGTTCCAACAGTAGAGGGCACACACAGGAGAAAGAGGAGAAGAAAGAAGAGAAGAAGAGGCCCTCCCGGCCTGTGCTCCGTCCGACGGCCACCGGGAAGAAACAAGAGTAAGAGAGAGAGAGCTTGTTGTATTGGGGGAAAGGGTTGGGGATAGTGGCCAATGTCTCAGGCCCGGATGTTTTCGTCTCTCTTGTATCCCATTCCTCCTGGGAGTTCTTTGTCCTTCTCCGTTTTGTCCATGGCCCCATCTGGGGGTTTGCTTTTGCAATATATATGTAGGGCCACGCCCTCTTGATTCTCATGAATGAAAACCACCCTCTCCGGGTTTCTCTTCGATCTTCGATGTTTTATGCTAGGCTTTGCGGGCTTTTTGACGGACAATCCGTTCCTCCCTATGTCTCTTCACTCCTCCGGCATCTTTAGGGTCCTCCACGTCGATGTAGGTTTCCCCCTTCTGTTAGCCTTGGCTCCGTGAGCTCCTCACTCCCTTCCATGGCCATCTACCGTGTTCCCGGGCTTGAGGAGAAGGGGAGGTACCCTTCTTTCTTCCCAACCGCTCAGTTACTAATAGGCCACTCCCGGCCTCGAAATCCCCTGTCTTTCTTCCTCTTTTCCTGAACAGCCACCAAATTCCCCCCCAGTTGCTTGCAACCCTTTTAAGCCTCCCAGCGGTGCACCTTTCCGGCCCTTGGCCGGCACACCTTTCCAGCCTTCAGCGACACACCCAGATCAGCCTTCAGCGGCACACACCCAGATCTGCCTTCAGCGACACACCCAGATCAGCCTTCAGCGGCACACACCCAATAGCCCTCAGCGGTACACCCCTATTTGCCCCCAGCGGCACACTCCTTTCTGCCCTCAGCGGCACACCCACACTCTGTTACCCCTTGGCCGACACACTCCAATTGGCCCTTGGCCGGTACACTCACCTTATGGCCTTTAGCGGCACACCCTTCAGCCTCTCAGCAGCCCACTCCTTGGCCTCGCCTCTGAGCCCCTTCCTTCACGTTTTCCGAGGTTCTATAAAGGTGTTGCTCCCCCGGGGGCCCACCTCCAGTTGTCAGGTTCCGCCACTCCATGTGGGCGCGCTCCCTTTATCTCCCTTACGCCCCGGGTTAAGGGGAGATGCTGCCGAATTTTTTGTGAGATATTAATAAACAATTAAAAGAGGCAAAAGGAGGTAACAAACGAGCAGAATAACTAATGAAACCTTCCAACTCATCAAATTACTGCCGGCCCGACGAGAATTGAACTAAGCTAATTAACCACCTGGCCGCCCGAAAACCCGACCCGCAAGAAAAGAGACCGAACCGAACCAAGAGAACAAACACGGGAGGAATTTTATATGAAAAAACTACACAAGGGTTAAGACAAGAAGAAAAGAAAAGCCTTAAAATAAATAATCGAAAACTGATCGAACCTCCACCACCACGTTCCGATTGGCCCTTCAACGGTGCATTTTAATCAACCGGACCGCTCACCAAATCCCTTCCCCAGCGGCACGCCTCTTGAACCCTCAGCGGTACACCCCAATTCCTTTGGCCGGCACACCTTGATGCCCCCAGCGGTACACCCTATCCCCCACCTTCAGCGGTACGCTCCCCTCAGCGGCACACCCTTGCTTTCATAACCTTCACCGGCACCCCTTTTTGTGCCCTCAGCGGTACACCCTTTTTTGTCCTTCGCCGGCACGCTCCCCTCTGGGCCTCTCAGCGGTACACTCTTACCTTCCCTTCGCCGACACACCACACCTATGCATATATACAACATGATAATGGCCTTAACAAATGGCAAATAAATCAAAAGAAAATGTGCTCATTAAAGGACTCCGAATGTGCAACATTAATCATAATAAAAGAGGCGGGAGGGGCAATAAGAAGATAAAAAAATATAATAAATAAATAATAATGATAATGATAACAATGAGTAAAAGAAGAAGAATCATCCGGGACAAACACTTAAGGAAATAATAAACCGTAGGCCAGAAATTGGAGCACATAACCAAGAGAATTCCAGATAAAAGATGCCGGGGCCCACACCGCAGCCCTATCTCCCCCCGGGACCCGGGGTAAAAGGAACAACGACGCCGCCCTTTCAGGTCGAATTCGAGTCTCGGGAATTATCCCGATATAGCCGAGTTCTGGCCTAATCTCGGGCCGACATCCTAATCGGACCGGATTTGTTTCTCGTTCCGGACGCCCTCCGAGTCATCACTAAAATTGCCGGGTGCTCGGCAGACACTTGAACGGATTTGTCTCGGCTTTTCCTGTTGGGTTTCCATTACGGACCCGTGTCCGAATATAAAAGGTCCACGAGTGACCGACATGGCCAGTGGCTCACATCCTAATGCGTGCTTTGGTGTGATTTTCTCCTGTCTCTTTCTCGCACAATTAGTACTATTCTTTTCGGCCGCGGGGCCCCTAATTTCGGCAATTAATCAAGGGTATTCCCTCATATGGGGGATGTAAATGACGTCGTGACCTTCATGGCGCGACGGGATTCGGTCCTGACACGAACCACACAATCGTCTGACGAAGTCAGATCGAGCGCACCATGGGCTCTTCGGAGCCCGAATAAATTGTCACTCCGGTGACTGGCACGCCCACGCACTTAATAATCCAACAAACGAACAAAATAATTGTTAAACGAAAAGTGCGTCCACAACTCTGGCACGCCCGGTGGGACCGATCCACCCTTCATCTCTTTGCCGAAATTAGGGGCCCCGCGGCCCCCTTCTTGTAATACTAATTATGTTACTTTCTTAAATGCAGAAAAAAAAGAGAAAGGCATCATGGAGCCGACAATGGCTGTTCTCTGCAGCCCCGAGGTTGTGAAGAATCATGTGCGAGGCGGCTACCTGGCGGTGCCCCTCACTTTCGGGAGCTTCCCTCCCACCGTGGGCTTCCCCAACTTCTTGGGGGTGGCCTTCGTTGACATCCTCGACGCACGAGCGCCCGAGGAGCCTCAAACCAACGCTCCTGCTCCGAGAGCCGTCGAAGCTGCCGCCGGCCGAGCGGTGGCCGAAGGCAACAATAGCGTCCCCACAACGACGCTCAGCTGCAACGTGCACCACGTGCACCAGACCACCGGCCCATTCCACCAAGGGTCGGCATCCCACCGAAGGAGGCTTCGGAGAGGCAACACCGGCGCCGGCTCAGGGCGTCGCCTGTCCAACTCCGGAAAGTCCATGACGGTTGGGGCCCTCCGAGTCCGCCTAGACGGCCAGAGGTCCCAGGTGACGCCAGACCGCGTCGTCCCGACCGTCCCAGTCCGCAACTCCTTTCAAGGGCTGGAGAAACTAAAAGGGAAGGTGACGCCCGCTGTTGTGGCCACCCCACCAAAGATTGCACCGGCTCGTAAGCTGGCCAAACTGAAGCAAGTCTGGGTACCCAGGGAGGCCCAGCCCACTGCACCCGCCCAGGCGGGGCCCAGCACTTTCCGCCCGAGGAGGTCCCGAAGAGATGACGGGGTCGAGGCAGTGACCCCCACTCTCCGACCGGCACCCGTCATCCCGGTGCCGCCCGAGAATGCTCATCGCCGTCGCCGAGGGCGCCGACACAATGCCGCCCGCCCGGCACTCAGGGCCTACGCTCCTCCTGCTGCCGTCATCGACGCGCAACCACAAGCCGCTCTCCCTGACCAAGAGTGGGAAGGGATCGAGCAGGCTATGAGAAACTACCTCCGAGGCCCTGGTAGCACCCCCGCTGGCCGCCAAAGACTACTGGGGGCAATGACCTCCGCCTTCCAGGAAGAAAGGGGGGAACCTGCACCTAGTATGGGGTCGAGGACCCGCCCGGAAGAGCCGCGCCAGTCCCCTGTACGGGAGGAGGCGCCGTCCCGACGGTCGGTCTTCGACAGGCTAACATTC